>JAZAVI010000625.1:0-69891 GCA_036326025.1 Chrosomus eos | reverse complement strand
TGCAGACGGGCGGAGCCAAAGGGTAGGGCCATCCCGTCCCGAAAGGGTTTTTCATTGAAAACAGCTGTCCCAAACAGTTTTACACTGAACTAAAAAAAAAAGTCGCCAGTGCCCAAAACCGAAACAACCAGAGAGGGCCTAACAGGGATGCATGGACTTCAAAGAAACCCAAAAGTCTTTTGTGACTTTTCACCCTCACTACATAACTGTTTACGCGAGTTGCTCGAATCCCGTGTTTTTGCAAACTCCCCGTGATGCACGAGACCCCATAAAAAGCCGAAAAATTTCAAGGGCCATGTTTCACTCTTTTTTGCAAAAAAAAAATGGAAAAGCTGACGGTCTCGGGAATCGGGGGCCTCTTTGTAAAAAAGACTTGGCGTTGAAATCATACTAAAACATTGCGTACGGAGAAAGCTGTAAATGTGCGTACGCACAAATGTATGAATCTCTGCGTACGAAGGATCCCACGCATATTCTCTTTGTACATCCCAATTAACGTAAAATTGAGCGCACATGCACGAGCACAACGCCCCACCCAGTCTCCTCCCCCAATAAAATTTATTTAAATATGGTAATTAGTCCAATTTGGCAAAAGAAACCTGCAAGAACATGGCTAAAGCAAGCAAGAAACGAAATTTCACTGAAAATGTCTTCTATGTGAATTTAAAGTGTAATTTATTCCTGTGATCAAAGCTGAATTTTCAGCATCATTTCTCCAGTCTTCAGTGTCACATGATCCTTCAGCAATCATTCATATGATGATCAAGAAACATTTATGATTATTATCAGTGTTGAAAACAGCTGTGCTCCTGCTTCATATTTTCGTGGAAACCGTGATATAGTATTTTCAGGATTCTTTAATGAATAAAGACTTAAATCAAACAGATATAGAAATCTTATAATCTTTTGTAACATTATAAATGCATTTACTGTCACTTTTAAACAAATTCAATGTGTCCTTGCTGAATAAAAATATTACTTTCTTTTTTTATCTTTATTGACCGAATTAATGAAGTTTACTTGTTATTCCTAGTTAAGCCAACGCTGCTTATGCGTTTGCCATTGCTAGACGGGTTGTATCAATTTGCACATGCTTTATATATGTTCTTACTTAATTGCATAATAGAATATTTTAATAAGACTCGTGTGACATTAATATGTCAAATAATTTATCAATTACAAATTATAAGCAATATCTGATAGCAGGTGGTGCGATAGAACAATTTGTAGTGTAATGTTTGCCACTTCACTTTAGCCTCTATGAGTCGCCAACGGACAAAAATCACGACAAATGTACGTACGCCAGGCATGAAGTTTACTTGGAGGAACGCACATTCTTACGTTAATTTCACTGTTAGTACATCTGGCCGTGAACGTGAAAGCTGGCGTACGCCGTGTTTTTGTGCGTACGCAGTGTTGATACATGAGGCCCCTGGTTATTGTGACTGATAATGCTGCCAATATGCTCGCCGCTGCAGATTGACAACTTGGCACACATTACATGTTTTGCCCATACTCTCAATATGGCTGCACAACGAGCTCTGAAGCTCACCACGGTGTCACGACTGCTTGGGAGGATCAGGCGAATTACTGGTTTCTTCCACCGCAGCGCCATTGCAAATCATGAACTGCTGGAAAAGCAGAAACTTCTGCAGTTACCGGTGCAGAAACCGAAAACGGATGTCACTACACGCTGGACATGATAGAACGATTCCTAGAGCAGCAGCCTGCTATTTGTGCCGCGCTGCTCTCCCCCCAGGTGAGAAAATCTGGAAGTGACATCTGCACACTCAGCGACACCGACATCTCCACTGCTGACGAAATAGCATTGGCGCTGAAACATTGAAAGACGCAACTAGGGCTGCACGATTAATCGAAAAAAATATCACGATTCAAACATAAATGCATTTCTTAATGATGGCGATTCACTTCCGTGTATTTCCCTGCAATCATGCTGCATTCACGCGTTATATTGGTCACACTCACACAATAACAAAACACTATTAATTCATCTATCAATCATACAGCCGTTTCACACCACAAGAATTTTTTCCGGCGCGCATGTTAATCAATGAGTGCAGGGAGCAGGAGCGTCGCGTGAGCAGCAGTGAAGTGCGGGTTTCGGCAAACGAGGCTATTTTTGCTGCGCTGCTCACGTTCTGTCGTATCTTTTCTTCCTTAACAAGCAGTAATGACCACTGACGCATGAATTAAATAAACAAACTGTTTACTGAAGTTTATGAACAGGATTATACATTGATACAGCGCACTAACATGGAGTCATTCTCATTTCTCTTTCTCTCTTCTATCTGCGCGCTCTCGCCCACTAAGCATTTTGGTTAACTTTTCTTAAAGCTGAACAACCTTGTAAATGACAACACTGTTTCTGTTATTATTAAAGATAATTATTTAAACATTTCTATTCTAATTAATTCACAACACACTCAATTAGTCAAAGCACACTTTTGATGGACAAAATAAATATGATTTCACACAAAAAGTGCCCAAAATGCACAGAATAAGCAAGTCAGTTTTAACAAGAACTGGAGTAGGCAAAAAAAGAAAATGAAGACTCAAAAATATTTATAAAAGATTTAGGCTACCCATTTAAACTTTTTCTAATTATTATTTTTGGGTGAAAGTATGGTGTATTATAAAAAAAAAAGCTAAAGTAAACTAGCCAGAAAATATTATATATACTCTACACTTTCTTTTAGTTCATGTAATACACAGACAGCTACATAGGCTAGCACAACCCCAAAACACCAGCTTAAACAATTTAGAATTTTTTTTGTTACTCCTGCATTTTATTATACCAAATGTCCTGGGTTTTTTTGTACTTGATTGCAATAAATTTTTTGTTGAAAAAAATGAGAATCGTGTAAGAGAATCGTGATCTCAATTCCCATGGCGAAAAATCGTGATTCACATTTTAGCAAGAATCGTGCAGCCCTAGACGCAACCCACATAATATCGGAGGATTCTACGCCTACACTCTCAGTTATTGCTCCTTTCATGCTCAATTGCTGCACGACACAGAGGCAGCTGGCGTTGCTGCTGCTGACACACCAGTTATTCGGGAAATCAAACTGGCAATCCACGATGATCTGGCGAAAAGATACAGTTCTGCACGGGATAAACGCATGCTGTACTCTGCGTCCGTTTTGGACCCCAGATTCAAGGCCCTGCCTTTCCTTACTGAGGAGGACCAGCTGGAAATCCATGCCAATGTAGTTGCAGAGGCTGCAGCACTTGAGGTAAATTATCTGCTCCTGAGTAATATATATTTTCTAAAATGTGTAAGTCATTTATGGTTGCTGAAAATGGATGTAGGTCAAAGTTAAATGATGCCATCTCATCTTGCAGGTTTTATATATGCCTTATTAATTTGTTAACCATAAAATGAAGGACTTGTGTGACTATTTTGTACATAATTGATTATGACTGACATGATTGTTGAATTGTTTCTGTAGAGACAAGTGAACTCAGAAGAGGCTGAGGTTGAGTCTGAGACACCACAGCAAGAAGGCCCTCTGCACTGGTCACTCTTTTGGGCAAGACATTTACTGAGGTCAGTGTTGTCCGTAGATCTGCCAGCTCCAGAGCGGAAGTAGTATTTTGAAGCCCCTCCCCTGTCTCTATCAGAAAACCCGCTCAGCTGGTGGAGGACCCATCAGGCAGCTTTTCCTCTCTTAGCTGGACTGGCTAAGCGATACTTGTGTATCCCTGGCACTAGCGTTGCAGCTGAGAGAGTTTTCTCCACCGCTGGAGATATACTGCGAAGCAGTCTCACTCCTGCACATGTTGATCAGCTTATTTTCCTGCAAAAGAACCTGGATGTTGCATCTGCAAATGGACAGTAACATTGGACACAGTTCATGTCCAGTTTTTTTATGATTTGTTGAAAATCATATAATCAGTTGCACAGTTTGCAGTTCTATTGTTGCAAGAGACACTGTCGTGCATATTTCAGAGACAGGTAGCTTAGGGGTACTATTTTTCACTTTGAAAGAAGCACTTTTCTTTCATAACTTAGTTATTCTTTGAAGGGTTAGTTCACCCAAAAATGAAAATTCTATCATCGTTTACTTACCCTCAAGTTGTTCCAAACCTCTATGTGTTTATTTGTTCTGCTGAACACAAAGGAAGATATTTGGAAGAAAACAGATCTCATTCCCCATTGACTACCATAGTCAATGGGGAATGAGATCTGTTTTCTTCCAAATATCTTCCTTTGTGTTCAGCAGAACAAATAAACACATAGAGGTTTGGAACAACTTGAGGGTAAGTAAACAATGATAGAATTTTCATTTCTGGGTGAACTAACCCTTTAAGTTACTGAGTCTGACTGATATAACATCAGCCTCTTGAGCTAAAACATGGTACTATGCATCTCTCCCCTTGAGGTTAATGTATTGTACGCTGTCCTTGTTTCTCTAAATAAATAAATGAAAATGACTGAGAAATATAGATGTTTTTTTTTGTCTTTACAGGTTGTGTTCTACATGATATTTGTGGTAAACTGCAACTTTCATGGGAAATGTGTAACACTTGAGTCCTAAAATACAACACTTATGCTACTGGTCCAGTTCTAGGTTCTAATGGAGTGGGGTGGAAGAACATAAAACTTACGATGGAGACCAAACATTGAATAGGTTGAAGAATTTTTACTGTTAACACAGCAACATAGAAACAGTAGTTTGGATCAGTGGGAGAAAAAATAAATAATTAGACAATAATAAAGAGGTAAAGTAGAATGAAATCCCTTATTTTTCTGTATTCTGGAAAAGATTTAATTTAGCAAATCTGCCCGGCTGGGTGATTAGTCCAATTAGTTAATATTTAGGAGTAAACCAATTTCCCTTTTTTTCACAGGTAAAAGAAAAGAGCAACTTAGTCATACTTAAAGCAAACAAAATCACATCACAACAAAGAACAATAAAACATTGACTAATATGGATACTTTGGTACCACAACTCAGTTTGAGTTCACTTCAATGTGCCTTTTCAGTTCATGCAAAGAATGTAATAAAGTTCAGTTTGTGTTCAATAAATCTGTACTTTTTGCAATAAAGTTCAGTTTGTGTTCAATGTAAAAACGTCAGATCCAATCCAGTTCAGGGAAAACCGGAAAAAATAATGAAAGGAAGAGGACTGTAATCCAATTCAAATGCAGCAATCACTCCTAACAGAGCGTCAGTGTGTTACCAGATGATGCAACAGGCGAAAGGAGATGAGGGTTACAATCCGGGTTGGCCCGCTGTTCTCTTGTCATGCACGTCTTTTCCACACACACACACACACACACACACACACACACACACACACACACACACACACACACACACACACACACACACACACTTACTTCTCGGAAGAGTCTTTGTCCGACTTTTTTACTGAAACATAAAACCTGACCAAACAATCGTCATTCACCCAAATGCATTCCCTTTAGGTTGCTGACTAGGCAAGTATCAGTATATCTATCTTTTTTGAGTCTTAAAATCAGCTTTACTGAAGTTAAACTCAAAATGAATCTGCTCTCGATCTCTCCGCTTCTCTCTTCCTCTGTAGCTATACAAAATAATTCAGGCTGCTGCACGCGCTCCATGTGACTTTCTTAAAGGGGAAGCGTCAGCATAAATCCCTACAGTTTATTTTTAATGAACTCTTAGTTAAATGTTCAACTTAACTATACACAATCAAACGTCATTTCCAGTACCCCTTTTTCTGTTACAATATTGTGAATTCTAGCAGGGGCGTAGGAACCGGGGGGGACGGGGGGGACGTGTCCCCCCCAATATTGGAGACAGTCGCATTTGTCCCACCCAAAAATGACACCGCGGAAGACAAAAATATTTGCCAACTCTCACGCATTGGCCGTGAGACACACGTATTTGATTGGTTTCCCTATCAAATGTCGAGAGCGCATTATTGTAGCGCGAAAGTACATTAATATAATGCGCGAGCGTGAATCTCTCTGCTCGCGCGCGGAATATGATGTGCCGAGCGCGAATCTCCCGCACATGCTCTCAGATACACTTCTCTTGTAAGAATTCCCTCTCTGGGCTCGCTCAGAGAATATGACTGCACTTAAAACGTGTTCAGTGCTATCGCGAATCTCTCCTCTCTTCCCCAGCTAACAATTTTAGGTTATAAGAACGTTCAATTCTCCCTTTATATAAACGTTGTAACGTTCTTGCTTGGTTATAAGAACGTTAATCAAACATTCAATTCTCCCATTAGGCTATATAAACGTTCTCTTAATGTTTTTCTAAGATATAATGAAAAACATTTTATTCACTTATTAAAACCTTTCTTAATGTTTATATGTATATATATATATATATATATATATATATATATAGAGAGAGAGAGAGAGAGAGAGAGAGAGAGAGAGAGGAGAGAGAGAGAGAGAGAGAGAGAGAAGAGACTATAACAAGGTATCCTAATAGGCATATGAAGAACCTAAAACAAGAACTTTCAGATTTTAAAATGAAGACAAAAAAATATATATTTTTAAAAAAGACCCATGAATCATGTCTACAATATGTGTAATGTAGTCCACTGAAGTCGAGTTGAATTGAACCCAAGTAGTTTATTCCAATAAACCGATTTGGGTTGAAGTGACAATATGATGCAGAAAAAATTAGATGCAGATATCTAAATTTCATAGGTTTGTCGAATTCATAGGTTTGTCGATTGGCGGGTGGATTATTTATTTTCAACAGTGGATTTGGATGACTCAAAGTGCACCGGATTAATGCATTTAGCTTTAAAATGTGCACAATTTTCTTCCGGGGGTGCATGCCCCCGGACCCCCCTAGAGGTACTGGGCTACATCCACAAAAATACTGTGGGAATAACAGCCTATGGTCTGTGAAAAATAATATTCTAATTATCTTATAGATAAGTACATGATCAGGATTTCATGTCTTCCTCCTCGTTTTGAGCCAAGAAAAACCCCTCCGTATTGTCATTGGGGACTGAGCCTCCCAAAAATTAAAATCCTAAAATCACCCCTGGTCCCCCCCCCAATGTTAATCTCATTCCTATGCCCCTGAATTCTAGAACCCACGAGTTTATGCACTTATACAGGCTCCATTTCACTGTGGGTTACAAATGCATCTATTTTTTTCAACCATTTTGTATTATGAAGAAGCACTTTTTTTTTGTTCCAACTTATTTTATAGCTAGCTACTAATGAGTAGCAATGGAGAACCAGACAATGTTTTTGATAAAAGGCACTTCCCTGAGAATTGAACTTAATAAATGTGAAAAAGACACTTTATTGTCTCCGTTTGTCATTCTGTATAGCAAAGCAGATGAGAGTAGATCATGATCAGAAACCCGATTAGAAATCATTATGGATAAAATCGAATAGTTTTGAATCGAAAGATACATTTTTGGCGCTGCAGGCATATTAAATATATTAGAAATATTTTTTCCACGTGAGAAATACAATGGGTCTCATTTATGAAACATTCGTAAATATACGAGTAAATATGTGAGTGATTTGCGCGTAAAGAGACCTTCCTGAAAACTCTTCTCCTTCACAAATACTTCGTAAATGTCAGATGTGATAGTGAAATGTGTGTGAGTGTGTTAATGAATTCCAATCAGTCGTAAATGGGATGCGCGTGCACGCTCATTCTCAATTACCATAAAACCCGCCCATTAAATCCGACTGACAACTATATATGGGCATCATATTATGACATGAATGTGAATGAAAAAGAAAAATTTCTCAGATGCAGAAATTGAAGTTTTATTATCAGAAGTTCATTCAAAACACCACATTTTATTTTCAAGCGTACATAGTGGCGTATCAGGTCCAAAAAAGGAAGCTTGGCAGCATATTACAGATGCAGTTAATGGAGTTTCATCTGTTAATCGAACAGTCCCAGAAGTGAGAAGAAAATGGTTCGACATTAAGGGCCAATCCCAATTCTACCCCTTCACTTTCCCCTTCCCCTCCGTTTTGCGCGTGTACGTGAAGGGGTAGGGCTGTCCCAATTCTCTTTTGGTTGGAGGAGGAGGGCTAGCGGGAAGGGCCAGATAGCCCTTCAAACGAAGATTTTTCAGGACCACACTTCAAACGAAGGGGTATGAGAAGTGTCACTGCAGACACCGGCTACAGATGCAAAATGGCGGGCCAAGCGAAAAAGGAGACCCATAAATGTAAGTATTTTTGGCTTTAATAAGTATTTTAAAGACAAATATTGATTTGCTTTATGTTACATTCAATATTGTGTTCAAATTTACGGTCAGATTATTCACAGAAACGTTTGTAAAAAAAATCGCTAAAATCACTATAGTTTGCTAACGATAGTCCCGCAACGTCTGGCAACTGATGAATGTAATTGCTGAAGGGAATTGGCTTATATTTTACCGTACATCTGCTATGAACGCATTGTTTTCTTTTGGTTATTATAGCAGCTAATGTTATGTGAACACGACAACAGTGCTTAGAGTTTTGCGCTCTTTGCAACATGATCAGATCAACCAGTCTTCTACGTTATGGTCTTTATCAAACAGGGCAGGGCTCCAGACTGACTTTTTTCACTAGGAGCACGCGGGCCCCCAACTGAAATTTTTAGGGGCACAACCAGAAAATTTAGGAGCACACACCGTAAATCAACATACTAACCAAATATTCAGATTTCAACTAATTTCCAGTATATTACTATTTACTAATAAATACTTTGATGATAGATGCAGAAATTACAATGCCTTTGCAGTGGCCTTTTCGCCACACAAACTTCTCACTCTGAATCATCTTCCAACTGTGACACTGTACTAGGGCTGCAACGTTTCAAATAGCTCACGGTTCAGTTTGTATCACGGTTTTAGGTTCACGGTTTCAGTATGATTCAGTATGTGGTATGTTCAGGGGAAAAAAGACTGCTGTCAAATAAAATAAAGAAACAAATAATCTAACAACAAGCGAAAGCACAAATAAATACAATAGAGCAAAGATACTAATAAAATAAACTATGACTTTATGCTTTTCAGGTAGATCTAACATTAGTTTTCAGGTACAGAAGTTGAATAAAAATAATCAAATGTAAAATAACATTGCATATTTGACTGTATAAATTAAAGAATAATCCTTATTAAAGTTACAAAAGCTATTCAATTCAGAGCTGATTCAGTAGATAAGTTCACTTAAGGCATAACAGAAACAGACTATGTCTGCTAGGATACTCATCAAGACGGACATGTTGACATACTTTTTGATGTGAATTTGTCCATTCAAGTGCAAAACTTGAAAGAGAACTCAATATTTGCGCACTGTCATACATCTATGGCCGTCTGAGATGAGTAGCCTACACATACACACAGACACATACACACGAGATCGCGTGCGCGCGCACACACATACACAAATCTTCTATACGCGAGTTCTCTTTTGCGTCTTGCTCTTGAATGTTTACATTGGCAAAGCTTAAATGAGTTTAGTTTAAATACCGATGGTAACGTCTGCAGTTCAGGTCTCGCCTGCGCTCGTGCGCTATCAACTCCCGGGTGATGACGGCGTAAATGACCGGTCATGTTCGAGCATTTGGCACTCACGTGAACAGTGTTTAGTCATTTTGTTCATGTTTTTTTGATTATCGCTGTTGTAATGTATTATTTTGAAAGCCAGCAAGTGAATTTAACTGGCACACTAGCCGCAGGTTGGAAGAATAGTTTGTTTGCTTGCTCATTGCTCAGACGAACATGTTGTGATATTTGTCTCCGTCGAGTTGATACATACCTCTGTCGTCTCAGTGCGTGCGCTCAATCGCTCTGACGCGCGAGACACTTTGATTGCACTTAACTAGCCCAGTTCATTCAATACGGGCCAAGCAGAGAAGCGACCAAACACCTCCACGTTTTCCCTCGGCGCAGTAATATCATCACTCCGGAGAGGGGGAGAGTGGACTTTTCACGAGAGATGATATTACTGCGCCGAGTCGAAGTGCTCCCAAGCACTTGCTGTGGTATTCCGCCATACATTATAGTTATCCACTTTACACGCCTAGAAAAGCGCAACGTTTTATTTTGTGTCAGCGTCCTTGGTCGAGTTACACTACTCTAGTAACCGTATTTAAATAGGTAAAACGTGGAGGTGTTTGGTCGCTTCTTTGCTTGGCCCCTTTTGAATGAACTGGGCTAGTTAAGTGCGATCAAAGTGTCTCGCGCGTCAGAGCGATTTAGTGCACGCACTGAGACGACAGAGGTATGCATCAACTCGTCTTAGTTAAGGGAATAACATAGTTTAATATGAAAAAACGGTGGAGTATCCCTTTAAGAAAATTATGCAAAATAGATGTGCATGGCCAGTGAAAAATAATTCTGGACCCAATTAACAAACCTTATTTTTAAATTCCGACTAATAGCAGTTTCATGCTGTAAAATGCAGGACTCACTGTGAGTTGGCTGGTTTCTCTGAGAAAACTCTGAGCACGAAGCCTCCCTCTTTGCTGGGCTCGAAGGTGGATGGTACGATGATGTAGGCTACTCTCCGGCCAGCAGACGAAAGCGTGAGCTCTCCTCCCGCAGGTTGATGAAGAGCTCAGAGCGAGCGCTGGACACGTGACTGAGGAAGAAATCTCGCTTCAGGTGCATGGCCGACCTGCCTGTATACTGAGCGGAGAAATACACAACATCAACTGAGGGTCGAAACTCTGAAATATCTCACATTCAAACGGCCTCTCATCGTACCTCATTTATTGACGCAAGGGAGCCACCGAGCACTGCCCCCACTGCTTAGGGAAGAAATAATACAAATTAAATTAATACACAAATAAAAAACTTTGTACCTTTTATAGTTAGCAGAATAGATAGCAGAACATTACAATCTAAAATTGCTCTTTAAAGCATTAAAATCACAAAATTAAAAGTTAAAATAACTAAAGTAAAAGTACATTTTAGTTGCTATGAGACACACACACATTAACTTATCGGTAGTAATTAGAACTAATTTTCTTACAGTATTTTTATTAGCAGTAACTAACCCTTTTACAGTGCAATTATAAAAATACATGTAGGTTTAAAATTCTACAAAAGGCACATACTCTGTGCAATGAGCCGCACTAATGCAGACTTTTAAACATAAACATAACTCATCTGTTAATATGCTCATAGTTTGTTACTCAGACGCAAAAAGTGTGCTGAATGAAATAAATCGGTACTAGCCAAAACCACCACACAGTTGCTTTAAGTGTGTGTTAGATGTATATTCATTTTTATTAGACAATGACACGATTATAGCCTATAAATCAGGATTTGAGTATAGTAAGAGGTTAACACAATGTATCCTTTATTAATGGGTCGTGTTTACTATTTATACTTGTATTATGTATCACAACAGAAAATGTCATCATAAATATGTAAATAATTGTGTGACGTCATATATATATATGAAGAGTTCAGATGCAGAAGCCTTTAAATGCCAATTGTAATTTTCTTGTACAATTTGTATTTTTATCAGTGTAGGTTCAGTTATTTCATTTTAAATAGCAATAAATAGGTTATTTTCTGGAATTTACCACTGCCTCTGATGTCTCTATAATTGTTAAAGATAATTCTGACGATATGTTATGAAAACATCGGCCAACATTAGTCTAATTAAACTATTAATTGCTCAGACAACTTGCAAAACAGTAAAACTAACATGAAAAAGAATCGTTATAATATTGTGAATCATATTTTAAAAAATGTAATAAAATAAACTTGATTGGATATATATATATATTTTTTTTTTTTTTTAACTTGATTGGATATTGTTTTCCATATCGCCCATCTCTTTCATTCTCTTTCCCTTGGCCAGTCTCGCTTCGAATCTCGCGATATTACTGTGAATGGACAGTAATGACGACGACTTTTAAACGGAAAAATGTATAGCTTATCGAACCTTACACTTTTGTTTCCTGTTTTTTTTTTATCTGTGTACACACGTATGTCTTCTCCCTGAAAATCGACGTAGCAACCGCAAAAGCACAAAACGACACTGAAGCGGCACGAGTACGTAGGCCTAATCGACATCTGTAAAAGTAACTTAGGCCTCCGCGACACAAATGTGGAAAAGCATTTCCTGAATATCGAGTTAGGAAATTCATTCAACAAACTGTATTTACAATTTTCCAAGCACTGACATGCATTTAACTCATGACCTTGCGTATATTTGTGAAATCAGACTTACCTTTTAGGTCCCGTGCCCTCGCAGACCTCTTTCGTGCTCTTCTCTTGGCTGGCCAGTCTCGCGATCAGAAAGACGGTCAGGATAACGGTCATATTTTCAAAATTAAATAGGCGCGCACAGTTTCATTGGCCAGTTTCACGAATGACAGACAGATTAACCAATCATGATCAAAGCAAATAAGGTTATAACCAATAGGAATTGTTTCAGTGTGGTAAAGCAGCGCAATTTAAATTTCAGCGCAGACCGGTCAGCGCAATGTTTTAAAATATTTATATCAGAAGGTTCATGATAAAAATGTAAAATGATAATAAAATAATAATAATGATCTTAATAATTTAAAAGGCAGAAATTATTTATTCTGTACATACATTAATTGATTCAACATAGATCTTGAAAAAAAATCAATGTTGATTTATAAGTGTTTTTTTTAAACCTTTTTCAACCATTTAGCATTAAACATTATTTCAACGTAGTTTCAACATTGAAAGAACAACTGACATTATTTCAACCATATTTCAACGTTGAAGGTTGGTCATGTACTGGTTGGTTTTCAACCATTTAGCATTAAACGTTGTATCAACGTTGTTTCAATGTTGAAACAACAACTGACATTATTTCAACCATATTTCAACGTTGAAGGTCGGTCGTGTGCCGGCTGGGTATATATATATATATATATATATATATATATATATATATATATATATATATATATATATTTATACATACATACACACACACCAGTGTTGGGAAAGTTCATTTTCTACATGAACTAGTTCAAAGTTCAGTTCACAAATTTTGAAATGAACTAGTTCAGTTCATAGTTCATACTTCAAAAAATGAACTAGTTCATAGTTCTTTTTTCATAGTTCTTTTTTCCATATTGCTACGAGCTTCTTTTTTTTTAATTATTGCCACAGCCCACAGACCACAGACAGCAATTATTTTATCGACTGGCAAAGTTTGCACAGAAATGTAAGATTTTTCCCATCCTCACCGACCTTGTCATAAAACTCGTTTATAAGATCATATGACGCCTCGATCCTCGCTCGCTGCTTTGTCGACTACAGGCTGCTTTTTGTTTTGATGACGCATGCGGTGGTGCGTGCGACACTGGTGGCTGATGTTGCCAGATTGGGTGTTTTTTTCGCTACATATTAAGGCCTGTTTACGGTGTGTTTTAGCCGGGTTTTCGCTTGGAAGGCTCTATAGAAATCTGGCACCCGAGAGAGCGTGCGTTCACAGACACCAGAATGAACGCGTTCACAGTAACGTTCATCAGGCAGTAATTCAGTACGTTCAGTTCACGTTCGCCCAAAATATGAACGAGTTCATGAACTATCGTTCATTGAACGCGTTCAGGCACAACACTGACACACACACACACGTACACACACATTATTGCAAATACCATACAATGATAAAGAACTTATATAGGCTAATAACTTTAATCTGTGTATGTTATTAACCTATGTATGTATATATTATATTATATATATATATATATATATATATATATATATATATATATACATACATAGGTTAATATACATTAACCTATGTATGTATATATTATATTATATATATATATATATATATATATATATATATATATACATACATACATAGGTTAATATACCATACACAGATAAAAGTTATTAGCATATATATATACACAAACATATATACACATCAGGGTCATCTTCATGGGGCTTGCATATTGCCTGAAACTAGGCCAGCCAGTCTGTCCCTTGTAGCATTCCCAGATGTTTCGTTGAATACCATGGCTTCACAAGGAGGTTGAAAGTCGCAATGTTCCATTGAAATGTCGTCATCTGGCTCGAGCATGTCCCTGTTGTCCAAACACACATTGTGCAAAAAGGCACAGGAAGCAATGACCTGGGGTGCAAATGTTGGTTTGACTTCCAAGGCTCTGAAAAGTGTAGACCTCCACCTTGTTTTCATGATACCAAAAGCCCTTTCAATTATGCTGCGGGCCCTGGACTGGTAGTAATTGAAGCGCCCCTGGACTTCTCCAATCACTGGCTCTTTGTAGGGTGTGATCAAGCAGAGTGGGGTGTCTAAACAGGGATAGCCCCCATCACCTAGAACAGGGGTTCTCAAAGTCTATATTCAAAGGTCCAAATCAGAATTTTCATCAATGTCAAAGGTCCGAAGGGGGTGGCGGGGGGTACCGTTTTTTGTTGATGGGGGGGGGGGGGGGGATGGGTTGGATGGGGCATGAGCACACACGCACATTTGCGCACACACGTAAGGTCGCTTACGTCCAAAGTCTCAAAAGTCAACTTGAAACGCGCGTGCGGATACTTAAAAGGAGCGTTTAAACAGAGCGCTCGCAGTGCAGAAATGGCTCGCGTGGATGGCATTCTGCGCGCGGATACTGTTTTTTGGCCTTTTATCCTGTGCGCGAGTTTTGAGACTAAAACGCCATAGCTCTCTCCCTCACTGTCTAGCGCGCGCTACACGGTTTGGAGCTCGCAAGCTCTAGATTGCTGGGGGATTTGAACTAATTTATATATTAACTAATATCTCGCCTTCGTTTTAATTTTGGACCATCTAAAAAAATAAACAAATGATTTTAACCAGCGTTTATCAAAGTAGGAAATCCACACTTTTAATCCCTTACATACAATTAGTGCTCTTGAAATGTGATATGGAGGCGGGTCCGGATTGAATTCCCTCCGGGTCCGGATCCGGACCGGAGTCCGGACTTTGAGAAGCACTGACCTAGAATAACGAACCCTGTAGGGGGATAACGTTGTGCCCTATAAAATGAACTGTTTTTCAGTATGCGTGTGTCGTGAACTGACCCTGGATATTTCCCATAAATACATCTAGGAATCGTCCACTGGAATCACATATTGCTTGCATGTTGATGGAATAAAAGCCCTTGTAGTTTAAATAATCTATTTGGTGCCGCCGCGGGGATTTGATGTGGGTGCCATCTATTGCACCCATAACTTTGTTAAATGCAGGAGTTCTGGATAGTTGGACAAATCCTTGCCCCACTGCAGCTCCTCTGCTTGTGGAAAAGAGATGGCTTTCTTCAGGTTTACCCATATGTTTTGTGCCACTCTGTGGATTACACGATGGACTGTTGCTTTTGGCACATTGAAAACACTGGACACTACTCGATATGATAGTCCATGAGCCAGCCAGTAAACATATATTAAAGTTTCCAGCTGATGACCCCAGCCATGGTCCTGTTCTCTTTGCAAGAGCCTCTGCAAAGCATTCATTGCTCTTCTGCTCAGGCGGAAATCCTGCTTCAGCTACAGCTCCACATCAAACCACAACCGCAAGATGGGCACGTTATGGTTTAACCTGCAGTACGTTACTGGATGACCAGCCTGAAAAAAGAATACACATCATTATTCTGCATTGGAAACACATTTACTACATTGTACGTCTCCTCTTCCCGAACAAAGCACACAAGCTATTGGTGCGTTCAAGTTGTCTCCTAAAGATCGTATTTACGAGTTGAACGCACATGAACGCCACACAATATCGTAAATACGAGTGGGAAGCTCGGGATTTTCTTTAAGAACTAGAGTTTAAAACCCTTGCTTGTATTTGTGTGTATTACATTTAAATTAAACTCAAACGAAAGTGCTTCGAACGCACCTGCCGTCGTAAACACAACAAATAAAGCAATAGGCTATCACGTACGATTGAGTGGTTATCGAGTCGTATAAACCCCGTAAACATTTAACACTGTAAATAAATAAATGAAATAAAAACATAGGTCTGAACCTCCAACGTGTTTATACACCATTTTACATGTAACGAGCTTCTAACGTTACAGAGTTGTGGTTAACTAACTTTTCGTTAAAATTGCAACTAAATGTCTTACAGCAATCATACATACCATAAACTGATCCACCAGCAAACTAAGGCGTCGAAGATATCGTTGTTTTCGGTGAACTTCACAGGTCAAATGCAAGAAAATAGTTGTAACCCACGCGACTGAGATAACTGCAGCTGTCGACGGCATCTTGGAAGTTGTGATAAAAATCGGCGGATCTCCTGTGACGTAGGCGCTAGCGACGAATTATGACGTCTAACAGAGGCGTAGTGGTGTCCCATTTCTTAGGGGAATATTTTCACCCCTACGCCTTGCCACTCTGTTTCAACGGTCAAGGGGAAGGGGAAGGGTTAGGGCTAGGGGAAGGCGAAGGCGAAGGGGTAAGAGGTAGAATTAGGATTGGCCCTAAGCTTGACTGCAAAAAACAAATTAGTTCACTTCGGAAAAATCGTATTCAAACTGGAGAAGGGCCACCATCGCATATGCTATTACTGGCTCTCATAATAAGAAAAAACGTATGTAATTACTATATATAATATTTTTTCAAAATGCTGTGTAAATATGTACCCGATTAAGGTGAATTAAAATGCAGCCTTATTAATGAGCAAAACGTTCGGGTGTTAAGCGCACTATTTACGCGTGGTTGGGAGCAGGTGTAGATTTCTTGCGTACCAACTAACATTTGGAAAATACGAACATTTTAATGAATCCGAAAATTTACGCCAGAACCACTTTACACACGATTTACACAAAAATTCGTTCTGCTCGTGTTTCATGAATGAGACCCATTGTGTGGCGGGAGTGCGTGACAAAAGACTGAAATGAGTGACTGTCACTCTCAATGCGTGACACTTGAGAGCCCTGTTATCTATACTGTGACTCATCTAAACTCATTTATGAGTATACTATCTATGTATCTATCTATATATCTTTAAACTAAACTTTAAACCACTTCAAACTTCAAAATAATTTAAACTTTAAACTAATTTAAACTATAAACTAATTTAAATGTCAAACTACTTTTAAAATTCAAACTAATTTACACTTTAAACTAATTTAAACTTTAAACTTCTTCAAAATTTATATACTGTAATAACTACATATTTTAATCATTATAATATAATATTATCATTATTAGTAATTAGAAAATGATAATAATATTTAGCAATAATGTATCTGTCACGTCAGCAGGTTGTGTAAACACACATGAAGATGAGAGTAAGTAAGTAATCTGTAGTAATCAAACTGTCTCTATTCAACTGGCACCTGTTTGGACTTTAATTTTTGTGCCTTGACACACTGTATTATTTGTAATTTATACTGTTTTGTAACCTATGATATACCTTTAAAAAAATTATCAGATGTTTACTTGATGTTTACATTGAATTTTATTGCCTCTTATACAGTTGCCACAAATACATAAGAATAGAATAGGCATTTATATAGCGCTTTCATATGTACTACTGTACACCCAAAGCGCTTTACAATCATTTCGGGATCTCTCCTCAACCACCACCAGTGTGCAGCATCTACCTGGTTGATGTCGACGGCAGCCACAGTACAACGGCGGCCAGTGCGCTCACCACACACCAGCTATAGGGGAGAGGAGAGTGTGTAATAATACTTGTATATGTAGAGATAACTATATACATAAAGGCACCTTGTATAGGTTTTGAAATAATAACTATGTACATAAAGTACAATTTCAATTCAATTTCAATTCAACAGATTCAATTTTACACAAACCGTAGCTAGGGAGAATAGGGTGATTCAAGTTTTCATGGAACATAATAAGTAAAAGTAGAAAAAGAAAAAAAATCCCCCTTCTCCCTGATGACTGCAGTCACCACTGGGTCCTTGTAGATCCTTTGAAAGACCATGTCCTCCTCTGCATAAACAACAAAGTCACACCAGTCCATACCTGTCAGCAGGACGCCTCCTAAGCACTTCATTTCAGCCGAGATGTTTTATGCAATGATATTAGTCTGGACTATCGAACATGACAAACCTCTCTAAAGTGAAAAGATGTTACTCTCATCTTTCTGACCCGATGCCACTCCACAGACATACTCTGGTCCCTTGTTGCCATTTCTATTCCCCTTGCCATTTCCAAGTTGGTCTGTAGAGATTGCAGATACAATTGCTGGTGGAGACTGCAGACAAACTGGCAACAAGTGGGCTTCAATCTGTAGCCATCCAAGGGCAGAGGTGGGGGTCGAGGTGGAGGAGCTCCAGTGTGGAGCAATATGATGCGCTGACTAGCACTGGCTGCTGGTAAGAGATCAGGCTGCCCTCCTGAGCTTCTGTCACTTTCAATACATCAGGATCAGGCATATACCCCCGCATCGCCTTGTAGAGAGTGCTCCTATGTAGAATTTTATATCACAATTTAAATTAGTATACATATTTGTGTGACAGATAACCACATTTTCTTGATAATTTTGTTAATTACAAGACATAACCTACCTGACTCCACTGGCTACTGTCCATTGTTTGGGCTTGGCAGACAACACAACCATATCACTGACCCGGCCTCGTTTTACACCCTATCAATCAATGATAAACGTAAAAAGAAATGGCATCCCAGAGGTGGTTAAATGTAACGTGTGGAAAATGGTGTATTTTATGCACAGACAAACTATACCTGGCACATGTGGCTACTGCTAATAATAATGCTCTGAAAAATACCATAGTCCTTGGCTTGTGCCAGCATTGCTCTGTCTCGGTGCAGCTAAGAACTGGGGGTACAGCAAGGAGGCGGAGCTGAGAGTAGGTCGCAGTCTGAAAAAGGAGAGCCACGGTATGGTTGCAAAGTGCCTTGCCAGCACCACACGAGCACACCGTCTCATCGAGGAAATCTAGGAAGAAAACAGAAGAAAAAGTTACTACACACACATAACAAACATTAATCCTAGCCAGTGCAGTAAAATGTGATGTGAACTATATCATACTCTCAAGTTGTGAGGTCCTTCCTTTTTCCTCAGGGACCTGTGGCACATAGCTCGCACACTGACTCTCCCTGAACCTGTGCCTGACACTTTGTTTGACACTGAGTTAGGGATAACATCACATTAATTATCATTTAAGTAACGCATTAAGATCATTTAGAAATAATTACATGGTACAATCACTCAAAAGTGATATGACAAGATTTGCTCCAACATGGTGTTAAAGTATAGCCACTTACACTGCCCTACAAAGGCAAAAGACCTTAACTCACCAGAGTGTGAAACTGAGAAAAATGACTTTAAAGTTTTTTTGTTGTCCAGCCAATTGTATGATAGGTAGGACACTGAAAATTTGCAAAGTAGTTTCATAATGAATATATTTATGTACATAAAAAAAATTGAGGTCAAACTTGACCTTTGACCCTTATTCGGAAGTTACTGTATTCTGCTTTGCATTATCTGCAAAACAATAATGGGTCATACAAAGGCCAAAATACCTTAACTCTAATTTAATGACCATTTTGACTTTTAATCACTCTATACAAACATTTCTATGATAACAATTTGATAGCCTTAAAAATAACATTTAGTGAGTTCTGTCTAGTAAGGCTTAATATTACATCAAAAGAATATTACAAAATAAAAAATAATGAGAAGGCTATTATCTGTACTGGATCATTTTAAAACGTTATCGCTGTACTTAATTTTAAGTAAAATAACTCAAGAGGTACTGTTAAAGTAACCTTCCACAAATATTTCTTACATTTGAGATTTGGCTATGCCAGTAATATGTAGACGCTCTTTCTCGAATACCATTCACCCTTTTCTGACAAAACATATAGGAATATGCTTATATCTAATGACATTGTGAGTATGTGTTTCCAGAATCAATGAAAAAACTTTTCCTGGACAGAATTGATAGTCAGTTTAATGAGAGTTTACAAAGAAGGGAGTCTAACAACAAACTAATTACATATAGCATAACCACGTAACTTCAGCGCGGCAAACACATCGCTGGTGGTAAAACAAAGGCATAGTGCCTTAACTCCACTGTAACTTAGGCAATTCTAGAGTGCAGCGGAACAAAGCTAAAAGACTCTAACTGATGTTAAGGCTTCTGCCTTTGCTTTCCCTCTGATTTTGGAAGTTATGGCAAAAACAACATCTTATTTTTAGCAGAAAAGAACAAAATTGACACAAGATATTTTTCCACATGATAAAACGATGTCCATTGTTCCAAATATGGCAAAAACTCATTTTGACCAAAATTGAAGTTAAGGTCTTTTGCCTTTGCACGGCAGTACAGCTATGCACGTCACAGACAAAATAGCTTTTTAATGCAGAAGTTTTTTTTTTTTTTTTTTTTTTACAGAATAGCCCCGTTTACATGACACCTTTTATTTTTAATCCATTTCTAACCAGATTGATAGAGGTAGTATGTGTATATACACATCTATTTGATACGCTATTCCAATCATGCAGGAAATGAGTTAACGTTACGTTAAGATCTTGAGAACGGATTGACTTTCAATCAGACTAAAAAGAGGATGTACATGTAAAATAAAGTCACTGGTAAGCTATATAACTTACTACAATCATGTGAGATATAGGCCTGTAACGTTAATTCCCATAGATGATATAGTTAGCTGAGGTAACTTAACATCCAGCTACTGCTAGACCCGCCCTAGTTCTAGTCAGCGGTGATGTTAGTCTGCTGTGAGTGATTTTATTGTTTTACGTGTATGTGTGTTTATGTATAAGCTACTAGATGTGTATCTATCTAAAGAATAAAGTACTTTTACAGTACTTTGTGTTAAAGTTTTTTTTTTTTTTTTTACAGTAAAATGGTATTACACATGGATGATGTCCTTCATAACTTTATAATTTAATATACTGGAACCAGAACAGGTCGAAATATCAGAAAACATTAAAAAAAACATTGATAGGCACACTGGTCTAGGTTTGTAAATGTAACTTTGTACATAGAAGTTGTTACGGGGGAATAATGTAAAATGGCCTGCCTTTATACTTTAAGCATGGAAAGGGAACCAGAACATCAGAAAACAGGCCGTTCAAAAAACATTGATAGGCACAATGGTCTAGGTTTGTAAAGGTAACCATGTACATAGAAGTATAAAAAAGGAACTGAAACAGGTCAGAACATTAGAAATTACATTAGGAACAAACCATTTAAAAACATTAACAAAATAGAACTATATACACAAACAGATTATCAGTGATGTATTACATGATTTTGTTACACAAAGAAGTCAGAAAGTGAGAGAAAAAGAATGTGTCCAATTTACATTTCATGTTCTCCCACTCCTTTGGTCTGAAGTGCACCCGCTCCAAGTGATGGTCATCACTGCACTTCACAAAAAATTCACACCACTTCAACCCAGTGATGCCCATTTGCCCCATCACTTGAAAATAGTATTTGTGTGTGGTCTTCAGGCTAAGGCTACCATCAGCTTTGCAACGCAAGTACTTGCAATCCCTCACGCTCCCTTTGTTGCGGCACTTGATCTCCAGGAGGCCATGCGTTGGTGATGCACTGGGGTCAATCACTTTTCGGTCAGGGGAGGCACCTGGGTGTGGGGTGTGATTGTTGATGACGAACCCACAGGGTAGAAGATCTCATAGCCAGTGAGGTCTTGATTTTCGGCCGCAGCATCAGGCTCCAGTTCCAAACCTCTCTTCATCACCTTAGTCTGCACTATTTTCTTTTTAAAATTGGCAGCTAAAATGTAGTAATCTGCCATCCTTGAACAAATCCTCTTGAAGGAAGAGGAGGTAAGACGGTTGGCTCGAACTTTATGCCAGGTCTTGCTATGGCTGTTCCCTTGTCTCTATCTCTAGCTGTATTGCAACAGCCTGAGTGACCACCAGGCCACCATAATAGCACGACTCAGTGTCATCCAGGACAGTGTAAAATGAGCATGGCTGTGATGGTAAGGGAAACAGGGGATCATCATTAGCCCTGGAAGACAGTGTTGCGTGGTAGGTAAGCACAGATCCGTTTGGAAGGTCTCCAAAGTCGGTAGAGACAATAGCAACAGGCTGTTTTCTGTTCTCCTCCAGCAGCTTGAACATCTGAGTCTTGCTTTCTATTTGACTCAGGTTTCGGTGTAGGCTCTCTGCAAAGGCATTTGAGGGAAGCGGGAGTGGCACAGGACAGTACAGGTTTGACATCACGTCTTCAGACGAGTGTTGCCTCTTTGGCGGAGGTACGTTGGTCACCGGTGGTTTTAGCTTTGAGACACTCACAGAGCTCACTGTTCTTGGACTGACACCCAGGGCCCTCAATGGAACGTGCCAGGCTTGAGGCAGTGACGTCTTGCTCCTTGTTGGGGGGACAGATGTGTAGCTCATCTTGGCAAAGTGAGCGAGAGTGTAGAGCAGCCCGAAGAGATGGTTGCACTGTCCGCGTGATTTTTTTTCCCAAACCACTTCAGCGGAAATCCCGCCCTGCAGCCGATTTCATTGGTTTAGGTTACAGTGACGGGTAGGTTTAGGGATCAGGGTTGGGTGTAGGCAATCTGTATAGTGATTGACATGACCAATGAAAACTTTAGAATCAGCTGCAGGGCGGGATTTCTGCTGAAGTGGTTTGGGAAAAAAAATCAGGCGCACTGTGCCAAGCCAGCTTTGCAGTTGCACTGCGTCTCCTTTATAAATGGCTGCTCAAGTGGACCCCAGACAGTAAAATGTGATTTTGTAACATCATGATTTTTTAAAACATGTAATATCACTCACTTCATTCGTGTTTTTAGTCTAACTATTTTTTATTATTTGCCTTAATTTCATTATTAGACCTACTAGCAAAGTTAGATCGAATTCACTGTAAAGATCTGCAATTCTTAGTTTCTTTCATGGTGGTAACATGAAAAATTTACATAAAGTCACTATAAATAGTTAAAGTCACTAATGACTTACTTATAGCCTCCGACTCTGGCTCCTTGTCCCTTCTCATTCTCTTGGATCTTAGTTCAGCATTTGATACAATCGACCATGCACTGTTACTTTATCGTCTTGAAAAATTATTTGGTTTGTCAGAGACAGTTCTTGGCTGGTTCAAGTCATATTTAACTTCGTCAGTCGAAAAGAATTAAAGATTTTTGATGAAAACATTCTAGATTTTTCTCCATGTAATCTAATACACTGGGTGCCAAGGGTTTCAAGGTCAAATGACAGTTCAGTGCAGCTTTAAATGAGTTTAAAAGACACCAGATGTGCATAAGGGTCTTATCTTTCCGAAAACGATCGGTCGATTTTCTAAATAATAAATAAAAAAAGTAAGTTTATGCCTTGCATCTGTTCCGTTCGAGTCTTTTTTCGAGTTGTTTCGACTCTATATATTAAAAATATTTGGTTTGCAGTAACATCAAAAAAAAAAAAAAAAAGGGGTCGGTAGGTAGGCCTATATTTTTTTTTTTCAAGATTCAATGTAAAAAAAAAAAAAGTTAAATTTTGGTCATGGTATGAATTTAAACAAATTTGCATATCGCGACGTCACTGACTGTGTCTTCAAACCGTGCCTTCTAGTGCACCTTTGCAAACCTCTGATGCAGGTTATATAGATATGTCAAAAACATTTTTATTACATTAATTCCAGCTGCATTTATTTGATTTTTTTGTGACAAAATCAAGAAAAAAAGCAGCCACTAGAGTTCAATGAAAGTGGATTTTCAGAGCTAAACAAATTAAAATGACTTTAGAATTCACAAAATAACAGTTAATTAGATTAACATGCAATGTAATACCTATGAGAAAACATGTTAATGTGTTACTTTTAGGATGTTTCCATCCATAAAACATAATTTCAATTGTGTTACTGGTTACTAGTTTACTAGGTTATACTGTTTTACTTGCATCCACCGCTAGGTGTCAATGCAACCTACAAATCAGTGACCAGTTACGCTGCTTTCGGTTGTCACTTTTGTGAAAAAAATCCTGTTCGTTTTTTGAGACAGAAGTGTTCATTTAAATCGATTGTAAAATCAAGATTTCATGTCTAAAGACGTTTCCATTTTCAACGCCACTATATAGGCAAATCCAAGGACAACTAACAGGCATTAGGACGAACGTAAAGAGAGCGCGTGAGACGCGCACAAGTCAGCAATATTTCTGATGATTTATTGGCGTGAAGTTTCGTGCACAATGACAAACAGGACTACAAAATTCTCGAAAAACAACACCCGCAGCCATCATTACCAAGCGCGAACCATTGACAGTGAATGAAACGAAGCGAACATGTCTAGGCCATATGTGAGATGCGTAACGTTATACCATGGTGTAAACATAATCATAGACGCCGCGGGTTTATACCTAAAAGAAAGAACGTAGCCTATGTAGGCATTTTATATTCACAATACTTACTAAAATATGATTAATATTATATTATTGCATTTGTATTAGATGTTTGAAGAGTAAAAAAAAAATTTGGTCGGTCTTAACGCAAGTTTACAACCGGCAAGTCGGTCGGACTAAAAGGGAAAAAAAAATAATAATTGGGTCGGTCCTAAATTGACATGGTCGGTCGGGTTACGGCAAACAAGAATATTTTTAAGGATGGCATTACGTCCTATGCTGTCCTTCACAGTTGCTGAGAGGTTGATAAACTCTTTTATCTTTTCATGTGTTGACTATTGTAATGTCTCCTAGCTGGTGTATCTAAATCATCAATCGACAAACTGCAATATCTGCAAAATTATCTGCAAAATACTATTTATCTGCCAGAGTATCGACTGGGGTCAGGGCTAGGGATCATATTACCCCTGTCTTGGAGTCTTTGCACTGGCTCCCTGTCAGGTACCGCATTGATTTTAAAATCCTTATGCTGGCATATAAGGCTTTGCATAATCTGGCTCCTCAATACTTGACTGATCTCTTATTGCCTTATACACCATCTCGTAATCTGCGTTCCTCTCAGAGTGGTCTGTTGGTTGTTCCCAAGACGCGGCTTCGTTCTAGGGGTGATAGAGCATTTTCCTTCCCTGCTTTGGAATTCTCTCCCGGCTGATATTAGGGAAGCAAATACATTAGTGACTTTTAAATCCCTTCTGAAAACATTTGGTAACACTTTATTTGAAGGGGTGTGCATAAGACTGACATGACACTGTCATAAACATGACATAACACCTGTCATGAACATGAAGGAGTCTTTATGAATGTGTATGACTGTTGTCATTAAGTGTCATTCGGTAAATTATGACACATTTAATGCAAAGTTGACATTGTTTAAAATGTCTTTGTTATGACAACTTGACATTAACAAAGACAAAAAATGTCTTTGTTATGACAACTTGACATTACCAAGACAAAAATTTCTTTATTATGACAACTTGACATTAACAAAGATAGAAATGTCTTTGTTATGACAACTTGACATTAACCAAGAAATCACAACCTGTGTAATAACCCTTAATGCCATCTTTATAACTAGTCCAACGTGTTCCACTTTACTTGAGGTAAGGGGAAATATTAATGACACTGTTGTTAAAGCATTTGACAATGACATCTTTACTAGTACACTAGTGCAATGTACAATGTGTAGTAGTACAACTAGTACAATGTGTTCCACTTTACTTGAGGACAAGTAAAATATTCATGACACAGTTATAATGGTGTCATGACGGCTAAAGTCAAAACCAACCACATATGACAGGGTAATGTAATGTTAACGCAAAGCTAAATTTTAGCTTACTTCTTTAAGTTTGATAATTAGACCTGTTATGACATATTTGTGACAGGTTGACAGGTTATGGTTACTTGGTTAATGTCAAGTTGTCATAACAAAGACATTTCTATCTTTGTTAATGTCAAGTTGTCATAATCAAGACATTTTTGTCTTGGTTAATGTCAAGTTGTCATAACAAAGACATTTTTTGACACAGTCCATTTTGAGAATGAATGGCGATCGTAGCGGGCAGCGCCGTGACCGGAAGTATCGCTACCCTACTTCCGGTCTCAGTTGCCATTTTGTGAAATAGGCCTATCTTCAACACTTCAAATCTGCCGATCGTCTTGAGTGACCATCACCCACTGTTGTATAACGAACACAAGGCAAGTTAACTTTGACCTCAATACCAAAACTATGTCTGGGAAATAATTGGGCATAAAATGTTATTTTGAGTTGAAATATTTTATCTCACTCACTTGAAATAACGTTAAACGTGAAGCTTTCGCAAAGAAAAGTTTGCAGCAAGTTGCTTTGAGCCCAAGACAATTAAGAGTGACATTTAAGAGATAATAATGTATATATTTATTGTACACTTCTTAAAACATTTTTTTTACCACATAATTACGGGGATATATTGAATTTAGATTAATGTTTTAAATCTTACCTGTTAAATCCATTTTGTAACAGTGTATAAAACTCGTCCAGACAAGATGATCACAACAATATGATCAAACTCAGGAAACAATAAATCATCTCTAATTTCATTTTCAACGGAGACGCAAGAGTCAAAACGGCAAGTTGTATTTGAATGAATGTATATGAAGAGTACACTCTTCATATACACTCTAGATTACGGGAGATTTTTAACTAATTTGCCTTATAACTTGTCGATCATGAGTGGCTCAACAGGTAGTTCTGTAGATAAACTCATCTTTCAGGCATTTGACCGGCCGGGTTGACACTTCAGCGTGAGAAATCGGGAGTGTGGCGTGTGAAACCAATGTGTGTGGCCTGTGAAACCAATCAAATGCGGGTGTCTCACAGCCAATGCGTGAGAGTTGTCAGCTATGAAGATGCTCTTTTTCCAGTGTTTGTTCAAATGTGTTCATCATGTTATGTATGGTTGACAGAATGCTCTGAACATCTTTTTCATCCTGTTCCTTTCTTTTCTCATCCAATTCTGTTCTCTGTCTTGTTGACATGTTCTGCCCAGCCATGTCCTTGACCTCCATTGTGATGGCTGCTCTCTCGTGCTGTGTCAGTGTCCACCTGTGGACTGCACCTTTGTTCAACGAAAATCCTGTAAGCCCACCTTTGGTCTTTGAGTCCCTGCTTGCTGTCTGTTCTATTACCTGGTCACATGCAGTGCCTGTAAAGGTATATGCCTGCTGCCTCTGTGCCACAAAGTCACCTGATTGTACCCAGGCCCGGATTGGCTAATCGGGAGCACCGGGAGAATTCCCGGTGGGCCGGTCTGTTTTATTGGCCAGGAGGGCCGGTGTTGTCATGGCACTGGGTTGAATGCTTTATAGAGGCTCCAGTCACAGCTTTCTGAGTGTATATTTTTCTGAGTATATAATGAACGTTGTGAAATAATTACCTGGTGCATATCGCGACGATAACCGACCTCATAATCTGAGCTGCTTCAGTAAACACCGCTCGTCGGCAATGGTAAAATGTTTGAAATGAGCGATCAAAGCGGGATTTATGTTCACAGAAGCGCGAGCCGCGGCCGCGCGCGAATCCCAACGCGACGCTTCACGAGATATGCAAGTGGCTAAACTAAACAACTGTTTTTATTACGAAAGAAGTTTTAAACGGACGACAGAAATAATCAGTTTGTGGTAGATCAGGTAGAAGAATGAGAGGACATGGAGATGATCGAGAGATGAGAGCAGGTAGAGGAATAGCCTTGCAGCCCAGAATGAGAATAACTTTATTACAATGGATTCCTATTTAACACAGATATAGGCTACATATGTTCTTTGCCATTGATGACAGTGTAAAAATAAGCTCAATTTAACAACAGCACCTATATATATATATATATATATATATATATATATATATATATAGATCAGTAAGATTTTTTTTATTTTTAAATGAAGTCTCTTCTGCTCACCAAGGCTGCTTTATCTGATGAAAAAAAATGACAAACAGTAATATTGTAAAATATTATGACAATTTAAAATGACTGTTTTCTTTTTTAATATATTTTAAAATGTAATTTGAAAGCTGAATTTTCAACATCATTACTGTTGCTGATTACACATCAGTTTTCAGTGTCACATGATCCTTCAGAAATCATTCTAATATGCTGATTTTATGCTCAAAAAGCATAAATTATGATTTTCAATTTTTTCCCCCCAAAATTCTATGATGAATAGAAAGTTCAAAAGAATAGCATTTATTTAAAATATAATCTTGTCTAACATTATAAATGTCTTTACTGTAACTTTTGATCAATTTAACTCATCCTTGATGAATAAAAGTATTTTCTAATTTCTTTTCTTTTCCCCAAAAAATAAAAAATAAATTCTTACTGACCCTAAACTTTTGAATGGTAGTGATTAATGTTACAAAAGCTTTCCATTTCAGATCAATTCTGTTCTTTTGAACTTTCTATTCGTCAAAGAATCCTGAAATAAAAATGTAAAAAACTGTTTTCAACATGGATAATAATCATAAATGTTTATTGAGCATCATATTATAATAATTTCTGTAGGATCATGTGACACTGAAGACTGGAGTAATGATGCTGTAAATTCAGCTTTGATCACAGGAATAAATTACACTTCACTATATATTCACATAGAAAACCGCTGATTTAAATTGTAATAATATTTCACAATATTACTTTTTTTTTTTTTTTTTATCAAATAATTGCAGCCTTGGTGAGCAGAAGAGACATCTTTTAAAAACATAAAAAATCTTACCGATCTAAAACTTTTGACCGGTTGTGTATATGGGTCTCGTATATTGCCATTATTATTGTATAAATATTTGTATACCTCGAATGTGTTTATATTTCCCCAGTACTGGGACTTTTCTGTTTGTATTACTTCACTTGTCTGGGTGGGCATATGCCCCCTAACCCCCCTAGCAAAAGATCACTTTTCGGACCTCTGTATTTATAATACCCTATACGGCTATTGCACTGAATAACAAGGCTGTACAGAACACTGCACTATTGCAGACTTATATACTGAGGTTTCAATTACATTATTTTAATATTAAGTCAGGAACTAACGTGGGCCGGTCTAAGGCATGAAACTCCAGGGCTGAAAATGAGTCCCACTCCGGCCCTGATTGTACCTATGTGTAGATTCTTGGATGAGTTTCCTTTAGAATGTTCATCTCCTGCCAGTATGCTGATAGGTATCTACTGTAATTGATTCTGTCGTAAGAAAAGAACCACGGTACCATGAACCGGATGCTGGAAAGACCCCAGTTTGCCTCTCATGTGGCCCTGATGAATGATAGCAGATCCTCTACCATTTCAATGTAGGAACTCCAAAAATGGTATGTCTTGCTTTCTTGTTTGTTGAATTGGTCATTGCCTTCAATGATTGTGTTGAACACCTGTGATTGAATAATTACTTGACATATTTCTTCAGGAAAGGCACTTTGGAGGACAGCAGCAACTTTTAAAGCAGCTTCACGACAGTCTTGAGAAAAGGTTTCAAGGTAGGCTTGCCAGCGTAACTTGTGGCTTCGGATGCTTCTGTTAAATTGGTGACCTGTTATAACTCCCCCAACAGACCCAGCAGCAATAACATCAGCCTCAATCAGAATGTCTTGTAAGCCAGCATCTCCAAATCGCTTGCCAATACAGGACAGGAAATCCATACATGTGTGAAACTCCCCCATTCTAATTGTAAGACTTTCCTTGTATGTTTCACTCTTCCACCATATCTCCTGAGCTTTGGCATAGATGCCTTGGTCAAAGACTAGAACTATCTCCTGAAGTTGGAGTCTGTCTGCAATTTCTGTTGATCTTTTAAGGATGGTTTTTACAGTTCCCAATTCTGTAAGACTTGCATCAATCACCGGAAGGTACCCAATGTTGGTTGGTGGTGGAATTGGATCTCCACGGATCACTATGTTAACCCCCTGGGGTCGGCAAACGCGTTTTGCTGGATTTATTTCTTATCAGTGCAACAGAGACTCAAAATACTCGGGTGATCTTACATATAAGTGTTTTACATCATTAGATCCTGTTAAGTGTCTATTTTTTTTTGGATACTCACAAGAAAAACAAAGTGTTGTGCTTTTCACCAAATATAGAAAAACAAACATGATGCGAGTTCTGCGTTCTCTCTGTCAGTGAAGTCCATTCTGAAACGCGTCCTAAGATACTAACTGTAACTCCACGAATACTTGTCACACAGGCACGAGACATGTCTTTATGAACCTAGAATTCTCTTCTTTTAAATGAAGTAATTTATATAAAAAACAAATATTCTCAGTTTATGTAATCCGTTTGAAACCAAGGAGAGGTACAGTTTTTTCTTTCTCCCCTAATTATCTGTAATGAGCTGAGGCCACCACGCCCCCGGCGCTATTCACATGTAAATAGTTTAGGTGATCGCACACGCCCCCGATCAATGGCATAAAAACTATCATCATTACTTCAGTCTTCAGTGTCACGTGATCCTTCAGAAATCATTCTGATATGATTTTTTTTTAAATCAATGTGGGAAACTGTTGTGCTGCTTAATATTTTAAAAATATAAAAAAATAGTAATGTGTTCAAACTTTTGACCGGTACTATATGTTTATATATGTACATTTAGTTCCTCCACATAGAGGAAATACAATAAAACAGATTGAAAAACAAAACCTTTGCATCTCCTGTCATTCTTAGTTCAGGCTCCCTCACAGCACCCTGATGGGGCATTAGCGTTTGGGGGAGTGTCTTTTGTATCCCCTGGCGGGAATCTCATTAATATTCATGGACATCGACACTCCCACGCATACAGCAGTGCTGAGACGAAAGCTGACAAACAAAATTTAAATCGTTATATTGTTGTTTGTGAAAGAGTGGTCAGAATGATTTTCACATCATTTTGTAGTAAAAGTTCTAGCCTACAAGAATGGTAACTCAAAAGTCTTGTGGACAACTATTCAGTATGTGTTAAATGGCTTTATTGCAGTGACAATTTTTTTCCCAAAACTTACTAACCACGCATAATATTTTTTTTCTATAAAATGCAAACATGTACATGAATTTTGTTCACATATTATTGTAGCTTATTGAGTTTGTGCTGAATACACCAAAATTACATGTTGGCCAATGGTATGTTGTAAGTAGCTGAAATAAGCACAAATGTCAGGGCATATCAAAACATCTCCAGGGTCCCAAAAAACACCTCAGACCCCAGAGGGTTAAAACCAGTCCAGGAAGGACTTTGCCATGGACTGCAGTCTTCATCAGGAAGTAGGCACCATCTAATTTTTGTGCTGATTTCCTGGTAAGGATGTGGGTGTCTCGATTTAGTTCCACTTCTTTTCCGAAATGTTCTGGGCCTGTTCTCTTCCCTCTGATGTATGTCTCAAGGTTAGTAGAGGGCGGATCAAGAGACCTCTTTCTTGTTTTCTGTAAACACTGATGGTCAGGGTAGGTTCATTACATGGAATCATTTTTGGAAATATTATGCCATTTGTATTGTGTGTAGTCCCTTTACCAGACAACGTTTCCTCTCCAAAATCAGTATTGTCCCAAACTAGAGTTGCTTGCAACTGTACTTCCATGTTTTGGGGAATGTAAGTGTCACCTCATAGTATTTGAAGCTGTGCTAACGCTGTCATGTTCAACTACCTGTGAGTTAGAGGAACAGTGCCCAAGACCATTCAATAAGCCTATCAGTTGAGCTGATCCTGTCATGTGTCTGACAGCCATGGCTAATGCACAATGTTTGGGCATAAGCCATCTCCCTTTCATTGTTAGCTTAATAACATCCTGGCCAAATGACACAATCTTCTCCTCCTCCTTTTCACTAACATTCCCTCTTTCATTGTCAGTAGAGGGATCTGTTGTCATGGCTGTAGTCCATGCAATGAAATTGAATAGCTTATCTGGGACCAGATTTGATGCAGCTGACATCGTAAGTTGTTGTGCTGTTGGTGGCCAATTGAGTTTGGATGTTGCCTTACACTTTTCAACTATGGCATCTTTCAGTGTCATGGCTGCATGGAACAAGAGGCAGGTCTCATTTGTCTCATCAGTTTCAATTTTTCTTGAGTTGTCTTCATCTGATGATGAGGATGAAGATGCTGGTGACAAAGATGATCCAGCTTTGGCAATTTCATCTTGGACCATTTCGTGTGGTGTAAAAGCCTCAACATAGACAAGGTCATGCCTTCATAGTTTTTGAAACTTTAGAAAAGGATATGACTTTTTAGTCTCACTTTTAAGGAACCAGATTTGTAAGAGATGTCAATTCCTTCTGTTTCATGGACACATTTCTTGAACAGTGCATTCAACTTTGATAGCTTAAGCACCTTCCGCTTTCTTAGCAAACTTTCCTCCACCACTGTTGTACAGAAATGCTTGTATCCAGTCTGAAACTGGCTGTTTCCTGTGCAGTCATGTTCATCTGTTGTACAGAAATACAGTGTAGTTTCGGTAGCATCTGAAATGATACATTGCTTCTGAGGCAACAAGGTCCATTCCACGTATTTGTAGTAGCAGATTTTCATCCCTGCATGACATTTTTGAAGATTCTCCTTTACCTTCTTCCGGTTATGTTTTTGGGTGAAATATTTATCACTTCTGCATATTATGCACTGCCTTAGAAGGAGATGTGCTGCTCTTTTTAGATTACCCGGAACCTCTGTTGTGGTTGAGCGGAGAACTCTAACCTCTGTTGGCGTATTATCATTTGTATTTGTAGTGTAGGCTTCTTCATCTAATATATTGTAAAGGAAAAGACAAGGGAAAAACAGAAAAATGTGATGACTGCATGGATTGTAGTAGTAAGGCTTCCAACTTTTAAGCATATAACACTTGAGATTCAAATGATTTAAATTGTCAAATAAAACAAACAACATATACTTGTTTACTGTAATAAAGCTTTTTCCCTTTTGTTAAGTGTATTAATTACTCATGACATACATTTCTAAAAATTTCAACCTTATTTTCAGTTTCAGCAACTACAAGCTGATACCAAGTTGGATAACCACTTCAAGTTACTGCTGAGCCCTAATGGTATGGTTTTATTATTTATATTGACACAAGGTGTGATTACTGTATGCATTTTAATCTGGGCTCCTCTAGTTCAACTTTTTTTTTTTAGTGCCTCATAAATGTAAATCCTCATTTATTAGACAGTGAACCAATAATTTTACTACACTGTTTACAACTCTGCTAATCTGTTTCCCCAAGTAATCCCAGATCCTCAGGCCTGCTGTGAGACATCTTCTTGACCGGATCTGACTAAGCCCTGACACATCTATTCTGCTGAAACAATGAAAATGCCCATTGTTTTTCACGGTTCATCATAAAACCCTTTTAATGTTTTGCTCATCTGATTGGTGGAGCACATTTTCAGTTGCTGTCGGGCGGAAACCTTGTATGTCCAAATTTGGTCAATTTCATATTTTTTCACAAATCGATGCTATTGGACAGTCTCCACGTGGGTCTGTTATTTTTACAAATTATTACCCAATCGAAAGTGTTGAAAATAGCTTGTGAGCAAACCTCTTAACTCCATTGGACACTTCAACTGTCTGAGAAACCTCGTAACTCCACCCCGTCTTCACTTGGCGCCGCCGCACTGGGAGCTTTGCGGCATTTTTTTCTCCTCAAAATTGGAAGTGGCTGAGCAACACGTCCTCTGAGGAAAATGTCCTTATTCATGATTTAGTTATATAAATTATATAATAACAGTTTATATATTATATATAACAGTTTTATCTCGATCGAAGTAATGGTAGTGCAAGTGTAGTGTAATCTTATCATGTTGATTTCTGATGATGCTAGGTTTTTCTTTCTGCTATGTCTTGCATTGGACGGTAAGTTAGCTAAGTTAATTTATCATGTTGATTGAAATCTTCCATGGTTTTGTTTCTGATGAGGAAATTTAATTCAAACCGCAAAAATTGCCTGTCGTTGACTTAGTTAGCCGCTATGTAACGTTATTGGTTTTGTCATCATGTTAGCTGCTAGGTGAGATAGGCAGCTAACGTGATTTTCGTGGGGCTTAAATAAAAATCTCTCAACCCCTGCTAACGCTAGTTCTGGCACTCATTTGAGGAACAACATAATAATTTAATGTACTATGTCAGGATTGTAGCTTACAATGTCAAGGCATTCCGTCATGTTCAACAAGTAGCTACCTTTTACGTCATGTTCATCACTTTAAGCAAGCTAGCTGGCTTCTTGCCTTGTTATCATACGTAAACATGCCGTATAACTTAGTGAAACCTTTATTTATTTTTATATTTTGCAGCAACCATGTCTGTGTCCTTAAAGGAGCTCTGTCAGATGGTCAATGTGCCATATGATCAGGCAAGGGCCCTAATAGACAGCGAGAGCTCTGATGGAGAGAGTGTAGCGTTAGAGAGAGAGGAAGCAACAGAGGTGAAGGATACAGTGGTGCATGCTGGTAGAATGAATTTCTGAGAGATAATCATGATTTCACATGCCAAAATTAATGAGTTTTAATGCAGATGTATTTCACAACAATAGAAATAAAAAAAAATCATCACACTAATTGTACGATGTGTTTGAAAAGATTTATCGGGTGGTCTGGAGGCCTCACTGCTGGTTTGACACGTAGGTCTGATGCTTTTCTACATTTTGCTTTTCTGCTTTCTGCTTTTCTACATGGGTTTCACAACAATAGAGGTTACACTTTACAATAAGGTTCATTAGTTAACATTAGTTAATGTATTAACTAACATGAACTAACCATGAGCAATACATTTGTTACTGTATTTGTTCATCTTTGTTAACGTTAGTTAATTAAAATACAGCTGTTCATTGTTTGTTCATGTTAGTTCACGGTGCATTAACTAATGTTAACAAGATTTAAATAAAATATTAGTAAATGTTGAAATAACCATTAACAAAGATCAATAAATGCTGTATATGTGCAGTTCATATTAACTAATGTAGTTAACTAACGGACCTTATTGTAAAGTGTTACCACAATGTAAAATAAAAAAAATCACACTAATTGTACCATGTGTTTGAAAAGATTTCTCTGGTGGTCTGGAGGAAGAGGAGGCCTCACTGCTGGCTCCAGAGCAGGTGCAGTTTGACACGGGTAGGTTTGATGCTTTTCCACATTTTCTCATTAATTTGGATAAGGTCCTTCATCTATAGCCCTCACTGTTGACAGTTTATAAAGATGTAACTCATTCATGCACGTTTGGTTTGTGTGTGTATTTTGAAATTTTCCATTGTGGAGGCGATGAGGACTCGGATGCACAGCATTCATGCTCAGATGCTGAGGAAGACGCACCTCCAAGGAAAAGACTGAGAGCTGAGAACACCTGGAAGAAAGTCATCAACAAGAAAAGAAGAATGGTTGGAAAGTCACACATTGGGAAACAGAAGCAGAAGGAAACAATGAGGGAGCCACGGGCTATGGGGCCTAGATGTTCATCAGCAGCATGTGCCAGGTCAGGTAAACATCACTGCAGTGCAATCGGCGAGCCTGAGAGGAATACGATTTTCAATGACTTTTGGCAACATGTGATCTGGGAGGAGAAGAGAGTGTATGTGCGTGGTCTAATTGATGTGGTCCCTGTGCAAAGGAGAAGGGGTGCTGAAAATTCCCGAAGATCAAATTCGCTGTTGTTTTTTTTACGGGTCAGCGGGCAGAGAAGACGCGTCTGCAAAAGTATGTTTTTGTCTACCCTAGGAATAGGCGAGTGGTCTGCTCTTGACTGGGAAAAAGGAGGGACACACGCAAGCAGAGACAGAGGGACAAACACACAGCAATGCACGTCGTTCAGTGGCAGGCCATGAATTTATTTGCAGTTTTTTGCACGACCTCCCAAAGGTGCCTTCACACTATTGCAGATCCACAACATCCAAACAGTATCTGGAACCTGTGTTTCAATCGATGGCTGATCTGTATGCAGTGTATTGTCGTGCTGCTGCAGAAAAGAATGTAACACATTTGTCAAGGCAAGTGTTCACAAATGAGTTCAAGCGTCTCAACCTAGGCCTTTACCACGCAAAAAAGGACCAGTCCAACATCTGCTGTGCTTTCAAGACCGACAACTTACCTGATGATGAGTGGCAGCACCATCTCCTTCAAAAAGAAGAGGCCCGCACCGAAAAGTTGTCCGACAAAAGCAAGGCCAGCAACAACACTATGGTCTTATGTATGGACTTACAAGCCCTCCTTTTGTAACCTGACTCCGCCAGATGGATTTGCTCCGCATATCCATCTGGAAACCTTCCGTTGAAGTAGTTTTGGTAAGGGGGAAAATACTGGTTAGCTGATTGGCCTATGTTGGTGATAGACGGGCCAAATCAACCAATCAGATCAACGAAGCATATGACGTACTAACAGAGCTACGACGAAAACACAACCACAAGCCAGGCTACTCTTGCTGCTGCAGGTAAAGGCTCGTTAGCTCAGCAAATAAGCAACATGTCGGCAAAGGATATTTGCCGTTTATGTAACTACAATTTACAAATAACTGAAGCCGCCATGTTCTTTAGACTGAACTGTCGCGCTTCTCGTTGCGTCACACCTCAAACCGCCTCAAAGCCAACGCTGATTGGACGTTCGTTTGGTGAACTGCTCCCAAATTTTCTTTAACGGAAAGTATCCAGACTGATCTGCGAGTGAAACCTTGAAAACTCGCGAGATCAGGATGGTCTCACGAGGCTACTCCTTTTGTTCCCAAAGCTAAAAGCCTCTGCCTTGTATTACAAAACAAAGCTTGCTGTTGACAATTTTACCATGTACAACATGCTGACACACAGTGCCACATGTTATGTCTGGCATGAAGGCAAGGGATCCCTGTCTGCCAGTGAGTTTGTTTCATGCATTGTCGACTACCTCTCTGCACACACTGAGCCTGACACATTTATTCTGTGTAGTGAAGGCTGCGGGTATCAGAACCGGAATGCACTTCTTCTGTTCTCCATGAAGAATAACAAAGTCGTCATTCAGAAGTACCTTGAGAAAGGGCATACTCAGATGGAATGCGACTCCGTTCACAGCGTCATCGAGAGGCGTCTGAAGGACCAGGATCTCCCAGCAGAGTATGTTAACCTGATGAAGAGGGCCCGTGTAAAGCCTCATCCATATGAAGTCAAGTACATCGACCACACCTTCTTCCAGGACTTCACCAAGCTGAGGCTCTGCAAGTCTCTGCGCCCTGGAGGAAGACCTGGTGACCCAACTGTCCATGATATCAGAGCCATCAGGTAATTACCAATGCAAATCTTATGTCTTACCAATATACTCATGACATTTTGATGTTGCATATTGTTTTATGAAATCTTACAGTGATTATGTTGTTATGTTATATTTTGTGCTATTATGTACAACAACATGCAGAATGCACTGACAAAATGAGATTCTACAGAACACCGGGCACTGCTCTGGGAATATTATAACAAATGTAATTTCAATCATTTAGACATACGTAATCACCAGAAAAACTGTGCGCTCCTAAGTTATCGGCCACAACACTATGCACTGTACCTTTAAGAGACACATCTAATAAAGGGACATACACACTGTGATCCTCCAGAGTTTTAAGATCTTTTAGAAGAGGTTCCAAAACTTTGTCATAACCAAATGTCTTTACATCATCACTTTTGCAAAGCACGGCAAGATAAATAGATGATAAAGATGAGTGAGATCCTGATGAAAGGTTTGCTAATATCCAATACACACCACAAAGTTTGTGTTTTTTCCTAGAGGTGCCTAGGGGATTGCAAGTCTCGAAATCATCCACATACAGACAAAGTAATATTCGTAACTCTTCACAACAATGTAAAATGTTGTATGTTACTTGTTGTTTTGAAACCGATGTCAGCCATGCACTAATGAGCCATCAGACACATCTTGGTGCAACAGAGGTTATTTTAATGTGAATCTCATTCTCTTTTTAAATATGACTTTGTATTAATACATTTTTTTTTACCTCTTCATGATACCCACGTTTCTGCCTACCTTCTTAAGAGAGTAGAACCTGTGTGACCTAAATTCTTAGGTATCATTCATATTTCCCGGGGTGAAATTCCCATGGGTAGCGTAGTTGAAATTCTTTGTGTATGAAACCTGTACTACTCCGTCACATTTGCTAAGTTCTTGCATGAACATAAGTGGCAGCTGAATATAGACAAATCTTTTAGTGTCTGACTTTCTTGTGTAGAATGCACTCTACTTTGATGTACAATTAAAGCATTCCATGTCTTAAATGTGCATGGGCATTCTGAATATGTACATGGATAATGGCTTGTTCCCCCTAAAGTGTGGAGTTTATAATGGTTTAGTAATGCCAATCTACTTTGAACTGCTACTGAGCACCCTTTACACTGCCACATTCACTGGAGGGAGACAGAAAAATAAAATTAATTAATTTTAACATTTGCATAGAGAGGAATACTGAAAATAGATATACTTGCAGTAGATTTATAAAAATACTCACCACTACTAGAGCATTTGCAAGTCAAATTGCACTTGACTATATGAATCTGATATCTGTAAAATATTTTTTTTTTAAATTCATTAGTTTTAAAGCAATAACATATTCCCAGAGGTAGGGTAGTTAAGGTTTAATTAGTCAATTATTTATTTCTAAAGAAACACGACAATGTATAAAAGGCTCCATTACTTTGTAATATAGACAGAAGTAGAAGCTCGCAGGCAATTGGGGGACGTGGAGGCATAAAGTCAAGGGAGAAGCCCAAAGAGAGTCATAAAGTTGCTCCTGCTGTGAGCCCATGAACAGCTAATACTCACAATCTCCGGCTCTGCAAGGTTCGGAAAGGAATGATTCAGATTCCTCTTGGCACAGCTACTAGGTTGCTCACGTCACAGCTCCGTCGTCAAGCTCAGTTTGAGCATGCGCAGTACGCTCAGCCATCAGGAAGTGAGTGCTTCTAAAGGGGTTCAAATTTCTCCGTTGAAATCTATGGGTCGCTGTGCCGCCTGAGAAGAGAATGGGCAGCACCTGGTCACATTGTCCATCTTCATTAACTTACTTTACGATCTCTGTCAGTCATATCTAATACTTTGTTAGACAGAACTGGTAAACAAAGAAAATAAATGATATGCGAAAAAGTAAAGAGTTTGCTTTTATATAATTTGTAATAGAAAAGACAAACAACCAGGCTAAAATACTTTATAATTTACCATCAACATTCAGCAAATTTAAACAAATATCTGAATATCTAATAAACATTTAATTTCACAAACCTTGCAGATTTAATCGATTCCATTTGTGATATCTTGTGTGCATTTGTACCCTGCATAAATGTGTTACTGCGAATGACGGTCCGTGCGAAGCAAGTGAATGCGAACAGAAGATCAGCTTCACAGGAGATGCAATCGAAAAACTTTAAATCCTTAATTTTAAAATGTGAAAGAAGAGGTAACACTTTGCCCAGTGTAAAAGCCCCCTTAAGTAACTACAGCCAATAAAATATGGTATAACGTATAGAATGATTTAACATTAACTCATGTAAGGTTCTTTAAATATTTTTTTTGTTTGACAGGCATTATCATCAGAAGTCGAATCAGCTGCAAGGGCTCTTATTGATGTGTTAGCCAGGGGCCTGGCTCCATCTTCAGTTAGCATTAATACACCAACAAGAGAAAAATGTGGAAATGAGTGCATGGGACAAGTGCCATTACTCCTTTGCCGTCTGTGCCAGCACCAGAAAATAGGGTGAGGCAGGCTTTAAAAAGGTAATTTTATGTATTTTCATTTAAACATTTAGCATTACTGAAATATTTTAATAGATGGTAATGACACATTAAAACATACAAGAGAAATAACTTTTCTTAAAAAAATTGTCTCTTTGTCACTCTGGCCGTAGGCAGTTCCCAAGTATGTTTAGGACTGAAAATTACCTGCCTAAGGGAAAAAAAACGTTTCTCTTTGACCAAACCTGTCAATGTGAAAAAGACAGATTTTTAAATAAATGTGCTCTCCGAACCAACCATGTTTACTCCAAAAGGAGATGAAGACTCAGAACTTGTACGTGCTGGGCTTGGAAAAAGGCTTTTAAGTGTTTCAGACACCTTTAAACACAGTGAGGTAATTGCAAACATAAACAAAACAGGAGTGAATGTGAAGTATGTGTGAAGTGGTGATGCAAGTAAAACATTTTTTTCCTTGACTTGAATGATGAATGTGGTGTTTGCTTGTTTGAGGAAACTCACTCTGCTTGAGGAAGAATTTCCTAAATTAAAAAACCTTCAGGGAGGCTGGATGTTTTACAAATCTACAGGTATTTATAATTTGCATGTCAAATATGCATAAAACATGGATTCATTGATAATCATAGGTCTTTATTGATGGTGTAGGTAATACAGTTATTTAGTGCTTTCAGATTTTATTGCAAAAAAGATTTGGAAATCAGAAATGACTCCTGAGTATGATCCACTGATTTTACATTTAAAGGGGTGGTTTACTGCTTTTTTTCTTTGCCTGATTGTGTTTATGGGGTGCAATATAACATGTATTCGTGTTTTTTCTTTTTTTAAAAGTCTTATTTTTCATAAATTTCACCTTTATTGTAAGCCGCTTTCTCCTCTGTCATTTGAACGACCGGTTTGCTTCCTGATTCTATGAAACCACTCCCTCAGAAACAGGCAGTGGGCTCAGATTGGTTAGTTTGGGCCGGTGTGTTGTAATTGGCTAAACTGCGTAGCGCACGTTGTCCGGAACCGTCACGCCCCTTGCCTTTACGGGCATGAGTCTCATGTGCTCCATGTAAACAATGGAGTCGATACTGCCGTATCAGTTTGAGCCAGAATCAGACCCAGAAAGCGTCGATGAAGAGAGTCAAGCAGAACCTCCCCAAACACGGCTGTTACAAAACGTTTCTGAATGGTACGTTTTTGAATTATTATTATTCTATTCTTCTATTATTACATAGGAAGTTTGATAGCCTGTTATAATTGAAAATGCTACTGCTGCTTGTTAGCTTTTTGAGATACGTTTTTATCTTGATTAAACATTTTAAACAAATGATTACATGAGTAATACAGTTTTTTAAAGTTATTGTTTTATCGATATAATGAACAACCGTTTAGCTATTAACAAAACTTAGTTTACTCTGTGTATCGTTTTCTTAGCATCGATATAAACTGGCTACTATAAACAAACACTGTTGACATTGATCACGTTCATGATCAAATCGAAAAACTACGTCATAAAGTAGCTATACATGGCAAATACATTTACAAAATCTATATGATTACAAATTCAGGTCCAAAAGGTTTGCACGCGTTTGCCATAGAAACACGAAATAGCATAACAAGTGACTATAAAGCCAGCGCTGGCATTTGTTTACGTCCTTGATAAAACGAAACCACGTCTAAAATTATACAAATACGTTTAAAATGATTAAGTCTTACTTACAGGTTGTGGCCCAAGAACTGCTGCTTCTGGTTGGATGAAAATAACACACTTTCGACGGCATGGCTAGCTCTCCCTTGTAACTCTTCCTCTTCGGCAAAGCCGCAGAAATATGATCATGCCCTTTTTTGCCTATTCCGGAGGGAGGGTTGATGCAAATGTATGGGTTAGTGACGTCTAAAACCCAGCTGTAGTCCCAATCGAGTCGTTTTTGTAGGCATTTACACTTCCTGATTTTTAAAAGACGATATCTCTGCTTACATTGAACTTTCAGCGCTGCAACTTTGCAGATAATGTTCATGCACCAACAGCAACATTACACACTATGTAAAATGAAAAAAGTGAAATCGCAATCAACCACCCCTTTAAGGTGGCGGTGGGCGGCGCAAGATTACTTTAATTCCCACTGACTGTGATGGATACCGGTACTCAACTCGGCTCCTGAAGTCAGTGTCAAACAATGGAAAGAATGTGCTATTAGTAGTTCCACTACAAGAGCAGGTTTCCATTGAACCATTACCATTTGAATCTGTGGAGTTTCCAAAGATGTCACTGTCAAACTGTATGCAATGTGGCAGGTCTGTAGGTTCTACTTGTATTGTTTTTGTCCTTTATTATATTTTAAATGCATAATGCTTTCTTAAAGCTGCCGTCGTCAACATTTTTTTTATCATATTCAGTGAAATCGACACTATAATTCGACAGAACAAAATAAAGTGGTTTTAGAAAAAACCCCGAGCTTCTAAATCCACCTGGAGCGTGTTATTTGTTTTGCAAAAATCCACGGATCATCGGGTCCAATCAGCGATCGTGCGCAAGTTACAATCACATGCACACGCCTGAAGTTCACGCAGTAACGAAGAGTGATGGCGGAAAATATTCCAATTCCTCGGCTTCAGGAGCTAGGAGGTCAAAAACAACACAGGAAAAGAGAACACCTGCTGAAAAGAAAGAAGTAAAGAAAGAAAGCGACCGTGCCCGTAATAAAACCAGGATCAACATCGGATCGGCATTTGATAGGTGGAGAGATTTACGTGATTTAATTGGGTTCAAGCTGGATGCGGAGCTTGCAACATTTCTTCTCGACAGGTAATTGTGCTTTATCAACCAGTTACTTTATTTCTTAGTGTTATGTTAGTAATCTAAGTATGTTTGCTTAAACGAATGACTACTCTTTGAGGGCAGCCCAAGAGTTTACTTTGAAAGGCTTGCGAGATGGAAAATGAAGTTTCCCGGGCCTTTAGTTACAAGATTAGAGATTAGTTAGGAATCAACTAACCTTCAGTCAATCTCTTTTCTTTAGCTGGGGTATTTCCATACCTTTGCAGCTGAGTTGAGACCCAGCTGCAAAGTTGCTGCTACAAAAGCCTCCAACTAGCACACATATCGTACACTTATATGACGTGTTTGTCATGGAAGATTAAGACATCCTGGTTCTGAAGTATCCACAAAAGGGCATGACCTTGTTTGAGTACATCCAGCAAAACAGAGGTAGCCTGACCTAATACGTAGTGAAACAAATCATTCGGCAGCTCGTTGTTGCGCTGCAGCACTGCATGGATCATGGCGTTTATCACGACACACACATGAAAAACGTTCTCATCTAGCCAAACACCCTGCAGGTCAAGCTGATGGACTTCAGAGGCGCACTGCTCCTCGCAGAAGGATGTGCGTCGGCTTCTCCAACACCATTCACTGTTGATGTGTTTGATGTTTTATTAGTTTTTTAGTGTTTGACCGGTTAGTTCCAGTCCTTGATTCTGATTGGTCGATAGCTGTGTTTTATTCGCGATAAAACACGGCTATAACTGCTTCACCCAATGGTTCTGTGGGTGAAGTCTTTTTAAAATAAAAGTCTTGTAGAGAATGAACCATGAACCAAACACAAATTAATCTTTCTAATCTCTCATGGGCTTCATTAAAATGTGATTCAACATTACGGATTTTAACACCACATTCCTAAGTCACAACACTGACGCCAGATAGTCTAGGCACCCCCTCCGGAGAAGATTTTTATGGCCAAGACTCCTCAGAGATAAGCCTAAAACAGGAAGAACGTTGCCAGAATGGTGAAAGGTCTGACCACCTTTGACCTCCCTCAGCATGACCACTGCTGAACATGACACCGAAAAGTAAAACAGACTTCCCTCTGCGTGAAGACTTTTGAATGACCTCATTGTTGAGACCTCTTAAAACCCACAGAGACAAGAGACTTCTCATATAAAAATGCATAAACTCATCCCAGAACAATTCTTGACGAACTTATAATCAAACATTGTTCCACTACCTAATCCTATATTGTAGCTATGTATGTGTCTATTATACTAGATAGCATACAAGTCATGCAAATGTTGTTACTTTAGATGGATGAATGAAAGTGTGTCTTGTTTGATATCAGTGAGATCATATATTCTTAATTCTTAAGATGGCTTGAGTGAAATCTGTGTAAAATGCCTTGTATGATTATAATAATCTATAATGTTAAACTGTGGTCTCTTGTTCTCTGCTAGTGTTGGAGAGCAAGCAGATCATAGATAACGCCTGATTTATGATAAGAAGAAACAAGGTCCACCTCCTAAGATGATGCCATTGTCCAATTGGCCAGAATTCTCCAAAAGAGGTTGGACTAACTTTAAGTTAAAGACCCGAACAAGGCAGTTCAGTTCAGAGTTCGGTCCAGAGAGCAGTTCAGTTTCGGTTCGGTGTTGAATTAAGTTTGTGCCTCTCTCTAAAACAGCAAGAGAGTGTTCATGTTCGTACGCTCCTACATCGACCAGACCACCTTTAGACCAGCAGACAAATAACCCATCAAGATCGGGGTTAAAACAGCTCATTCAAGCCACCTTACTCGTCTTACTTTCCTTTCTTCCTTTATTTTCTTTTTCGTAAAAGTCTCGGTTCTAAGTTAAGTTTTGATGCAAAGTTGCGTTTAACGTTTCGGCTGCAAAACCCGCTTCCAACTTCAAAGACTTTCATTCATCCGCGCCAACACACCACGTGACTGGCCGTCCAACTTCCATACAGACAAAGACAACCAGCCACGCGGCCAGCCGGGAAACCCCTCTGACGAAGCACCTCAAATAGGGAATTCCCTGGCCTAAGCAACGCAAAGGACAAGCAAGTAACTTCCAGACTCTAGCTGAACTGGTGTTTGTTAATTTAAATTGAATAACCTTTCTAAGAAACGAAGGTTTCAATTAATGCTTGGTGTTTCGTTCAGGTTTATGTCTTACAAAGTGCATCTCACTCTGAAAACTCACTCTTTCTCTCTCTTCCTCTGCGCCTTGAATGAATGTGTGTGTGTGATTGGGTTTAGACATTAGTTTTATGTGTTTAGAATAGTTAATAAAGTCGTCCATATATTTGAAAAGATATTCGTCTTGTGTTTTGCTTACACATTTAATGTCTTGTACTGCCGATCTAAAGTTACCTTGCTAATACATAGTGTTTCACTATAAATTGGATAAACATCTGTTGCCAAGGTTAAAATTACGGCCCGTTCAAATGAACTCTAAACGAGTCATTTGCTCGGTTCCATAGTGATTCGGTCAATGATTCATTGCAAATCGATGAATCATTCCCTTTGAGCTAAATTGGCCTTCCGGCCCCCTTAAATACATTTTATGTATATTATTATTATGTAGGCTCGCTACTAGGGCTGTAGCTATCGATTCTTTTTGTAATCGATTAATCTAGCACTTAATCGATCGATTAATCGAGTAATCGGATAATTTTTTTTGTTTTTTTTTTAAACAACCAAAACAAATAATGCATAACGAAAATAATGTAGCTGTAAAATGATCAAGCATTTGGCTTTTATTTCTCCAAAAAAAAACTGGTATTTATTCCAACTCCAACATTAGGCTCCAAAACTAAGCCTATTTATTGCAATTTTTACCCATTTAGTATAAGTGCCAACAATGTTCTATGCTCAATTACTTTGGTAGCCGATTAAAATGTCTCCACCCCAAAAGTACGAGTTGATTTGGAGAAGCAGGCTGGGGAATTTCATTTTTTGTTGTTGTCTGTAACTATTTGGAAGACGTCACGTGACATACAAAAAAGGTCTCGCAAAGACTGCAATACAATATTTGTTCCTCCATCATGTCGCGGTGTATACAGTGAATGCATGCTGAAATTATTGTTGCGTGGCTACATAGAAGTTTAAGCATATGTGATGCATTGCCGCAATTGATCTGACTGGCGCGTCAGAGAGACGAGGGTGCATGCGTGTGTGTGTGTGTGTGTGTGTGTGTGTGTGTGTGTGTGTGTGTGTGTGTGTGTGTGTGTGTGTGTGTGTGAGCGTGAAGGGGTTTACACATTTATTTACGCGAGTAGATTACATACAAAGTCAATGCAAAGACGCGAATAGACGCATCATTCGCGCCGGGCGTCACGCGAACGTCTTCCGCGCACGTTGAACATTTTTAACTCGAGCGAATGTTTAAGCGTCTAACTAGACGCTATAGACGCGTATTTGACGCTCTACTCGCGCTCGGTTTGAACACATCAAGTTACCTTGTTTCAGCGACGTTTGGTGAGAGCATGGAGTGGATGTTTTCGGTTCAGATGCTGATTCATTGCAGTCCTACTGTTGTGGTAAGCCAGTTCTACTTTGCAGTAGACACATTGCACCTTGTTCTCTTCCTTTTTAAGTATGTAATGATCCCAAACTTTAGACATTCTCTGCCGTTTATGGACATCTTTACTCTCCGCCATCGCGCCAAATAAATTCAAAATGTATCACGCGCTATAGATCCGCGTATAGTGCGCGTCATAGGAATTTAACGAGGCTTCGAGGAAGAGTTTTTGCCTCGAGGAATTTTTGTGATCGAGTAACTCGAGTAACTCGAGGAATCGTTTCAGCCCTACTCGCTACATTATTTGGTGGAGAATGCGGGCAGTTCAACCTAAATTGTAAGAATATTATCAAGATTTATCTTTTCATATTGTGCGGATGAGAGATCCGATTCTCTGAGAGTCTGTGTGTGACGCGCGCAGCGCGCGCCCCGTTTGAATGAATGCTGCTGCTGTTGTCTGTGAGTGAAGCTCCCAGAGAAAGCTAAAAAGACTAGTCTGCCGCCCTATTTGCTCTCTTGTTAACTGCAGTAAATAAGATATGAAACCTCGCACTACGATAAGGTAAGAATTGAGCGTGTTCCTCATTTCCAGAAATACCTCGTTAGAGCTGTTCGATTTCTGCGTGTTCCAGAGTCTTTCAGGAAAGCTGTAACGTTGTGTGTGTGTGTGTTTATATCAGTTAGAGAGCTGAACGAAATCAAACTGCAGTAATTAAAATAACCCTAACGTTATAAGGACTATATATTCTCCTCACAGAGCGATGAGCGTGTTCCTCATCTAAGTTAGTCATAAGCCTTATATTTATTTATCTGGTTCAGTGCGTGTTCCACTGCGATCCCCGTGATAAACAGCGAGGCTTAACTAATCTTATCTGTTTGTGTCCGTTCAAATAATTCTCGTGTAACATTGCGCATGTCCGAGTGTAATTTGAATAGTGGTTATTTAAATTCGTTATCAAGTAAAGCTTGCCATTGAAACTGAACCAACAGTTATTGTTTTATGTGCCTAGATAAACTTGCACAGAGACGATCCGCCGAGGTCGTCCTAATTAGCTACATCTATTATAACGCAAAGCTGTCGCTTGCTTAAAGTTAATATCACTCTTGACAAACTGAGTGAAGCCCCACGTCGTAAAACCAGCTACGAGTGGTGTATCTTATTTGAACAGTGTGAAATGCGCCGACATTTCCCGTAATAGGATCGATTGTTACTGTACATGCATGTTCGGTGGACATTGAAATGCTCCCATATTGCATGGAACTCTAACAAATTGTTTTCCAACTGTCTGCAATTCCCGGTTCGCCCACTAGCGTTCGTTTGGTCGCTATAGTTACGATCGTGACACGGAAGTCTTGGCCAAACGTTTCCGGGTGAACTTTGACCCAACCCTCGGTGTAAACAAACGCTAGCTAAGCTAAGCTAACCTGAGCAGTTGTTCACATTGAGGCCTGTGCTAAAGCCTTTAGCATCAGTTACTGTTATCAATACTAACCCCAGCAGTTAACTACAGTGTCTGTTTGAACAAAGTTAAATTGATTTAACCATTTAAACACCTCGACTTTTAGACCTCTTTTCTTCGTTTTTCTTTTACCTCTCTTTTTTACTTTACCTATATTTTACTGGAAAAGGAAATATTGGTTTACAATTATTAATTACTTTACCTGCATGTTACTTGAAAAAGAGAATGCTGGTTAACTATTATTAATTGTCAATTTTGAATTTGATTTTAAAGAAAGGGTAATATTGGTTTACAATTATTAATTACTTTACCTGCATTTTACTTGAAAAAGAAAATGCTGGTTTATGATTATTAATTGTCAAATTTAGAATATGTTTGAAGAACAAGGAAATGTTAAAATAAAATTGAAATTCTATTTTTCTAGACAGGTCATTTTTAATGATTTCTAGATTTATTTTTAATAATTCTAATTTCATAATTTTCATAATTTCTAAATTTCTCGTTGAGATCTAATCACTTTAGGTGAATAAGTCGAACTCTGAAAGTTAAAATTTGAAAGTTGTTATTACTATTACAAAAATAGTGTTAGACTCAGATTTGCTCATTATTGTCATTGCGTTTTATCCTTTCGTCCTGTTGGTTATAAACTTAACCACTATATTTGTTCTGATTAATTAATTTTCGGGACGCTTCAATTTATTTGTGTGTTTAGTTGTTCCTCAACTATCAATTCTATACTCGTGGTAGACGTAAAGGTAGCGGGATCCAACCTCCTTGCTTCATTTCTTCCTCATCACGTCTTTCCTGTTCTGTCCTGCTTTATTCCATCTTATTCTTTACATTTGTAGGAACAAACCTGGAAGAACCACCAATCGACTCTAAAAGAGACAAATATAATCTGTCCCAACAAACAGATTATTAGATATTTGATTTTTAATCAAACCCTCTTGTGTTCTTCATACTCTCCCTGCATTTGTAACGCAATTTAAACTTTGACATCTTATCCAAGATCAAGTAACAGAGACAAGTACTGAGCAAACTCCGCCTTCAAAGCATCCCTGCTGTAAGCGGTCGAACTGAAGGTGTGTGGTGTCAATCCTGTCAAACTCAGAGAAGAGGTATCAACATCATTATTGTATTATTTTTCCTCGCAAACATACGCAATAATATTGTTTACCTTTCCGGAAACAGATTTTCATTGATAAAAAAAAAACATTTATGAGAAATTAATACTTCCCCTAGTTAATAATTTTCTTTTTGTTTTTTTGTCCCTCATTGAAATCGGTTGTTAACTTTTCTCTCTTTGTCCCTTACTCAGTTGAGCGACTAAGTCCTCACCCCACGAGTTGAAACCAACTTTTCATTGATAGAAAATATTTATAAAAATATTTCTCCCATTGAAAAAAAAAAAAAAAAAAGTTTCTTTCCATTGAGATTTGTTTTAACCTTTTTCTCTCTCTTTCATTTACCCAGTTGAGTGACGAGATCTTCGCATCACTAGCCTCACTGTGTACACTTAGACCAACACTTAGTCATCACGACACTTCACTATTGGTGTACAATTACTGAAACGACACTTAGCCGTTCAACCACATATAGGCTTATACACACAGATCTGTGTCAGTCTCTTCACCAAGCGTGCCAACATGTCGTGGACGACAAACCCCACTGCCCAATGGGAAGACGTGGACGCCCGGCTCAGAGGCATTACAGACTGCCTCACACCAAAGACAATTGAACTGTTATTATTTTTAATAATAATCATAATTCTGAGAAGATTCCTGACACATGATTCAAGCCAGAACCAAAACCACGTGGAACTAACCAAGATAACCTGTTCCTTAAGTAATGCCTTCACAGCCCAGCTAAACCTAAGCCACCAGCACGTCACCCACCTACAGGAGGAGCTGACACGTGCCCAGAACCGCATAGACAAGCTGGAAGTGAAAGTCCAGGATGACTCCAAGACCACCGAGTTCCTGAGAGAGCTGATGCACACTCAACACTGCAAAGACCAGCTCAAAGGTAAAGCTCAAGACAAACTCAAAGTGTCTGACGAAGCGGAGCAAGAAACAAAGACACAAGTTGACAAGCTCCAAGAAGCCCTTGCAGTCACTGAACGTGACAAACAAGAGTCAAAGACTGTCCAGAAACACCTGGTGAACCAACTCCAGGCTGTTGAACATCAGCTAGAGAAAGCCAAAGCTGACATTGAAAGTAAGAACTCTAAAATCACTGCTCTGGAAGACCACCTGCAAAGGTGCAGCGTTGAAATGGACCATCTGATCCAACAGCGAGACGCCGCCAACGACGAGCTCTACGCGGTCAGAGATGAACTCCAGTACATTTTCCAACAGAAACCAGAGCCAAGAAGGGAGAGACCTCCCTCAGCATCACCCCTGCTGAGCAGAACAGAGTCCTCCATCCAAGAACTGGCATACAGTGAAAGAAGTGAATGGCCACAACCCAAAACGTCACCGGCCTTCACCACAGAACTGTTCACTGCCAACAAACGAAGAGAGCTCATCCAGGCAGATGCCCAAGCTGCACATGGGATGACCGTTAAAGACCTCAACCAGCTGGTTAAGAATATCACTCAGTTCAACCCGAACTCCACAGAGGGTCCCGACATCCAGGCCTACCTCCGTGATATTGACTTCCACCTAGCGGTGAGACCCCATATGACTGACAGAGACAGGTTTTACCTCCTCAGATCCACATCCAGTCCAGAGGTACGAAGCTTCCTAGACCGACAACCTGCTAATGTCATGTCAAACTACCAGCTACTACGTGAGACAATGATTAAAGAATTCACAGGTCCAGAGTCAGAACACGGTGTGTTAATCGCCTTGGAAACCAAACAATGTCGTCAAGAGACTCCCCAAGCCTATTACCGCCGCTTTCGACAAGCCTATTTAGGTGGACATAACAAACCTGAACTTGAAGAGGATGTGAACTTCAAAACCCTCTTCCTGAGAAACCTGCACCCTGGTTTGAGTCATCATCTTGGCATCATGGCCTGCCCAGGCACAATGACGATTCAGCAGCTACGTGACCTGACACACAAGGCCTACATCAAACAAAAGATGGCCTCAAAGAAAGGTTTGAAAACATCCACAGTGTCAAACTCCATCAGCCAAGACACAAGCCTTGCACTGGAAGACACCCAGTGGCATGACAACACCACAGTCCTTCGTAAGGAGCACAGAGAACGTGACTCCCATGCCGATGACTTCTACCACTCCAACCACATGGAAAGTCATGGGACCCACCAGAAGGAAACAACTGGAATCAACGAGTGCATCCAAAAGCATTCTATGTGGGTAAGCGACAACGAAACCCACCTCTGCACCACTCAGCCAAACACCCCACTGAGTGTGCCCAAGAACACGACAGTCTCCCCTCAGAAGACATGGAGCCACTCCTGAGGCGACTGCAAGTGCTCATCAAAGACAAGCTGAACACAGAAGACCAGTGATCACCTTGTACACCTTCCTGAGACAACCACCTGTTCAACAACAACTCAGAACAAAGTGGTCTCTCACAGTCAACCACTGACAAACACCCCGAGGTACCAGAAAACACCATCCTGGTTACCCATCACACCCAAGCTCCAAACTCAAGAACGATGTGTGTGCTACAGCAACGACAGTAAGCCCAGAAGGTCAGAAAGTCTGTCACAACCAGAAGGCATCACAAGAGGAAGGCAACAAAGGAGACCACGTTTTGCACTACAGCTTCACGCATCCATGCCAAACCATCTCCCAATGTCTGCCAGAGAACTTCCTGCCTTACTGGACTGACCCCCAGCAGATCACAGAAGATCCCTTTCCAAGGCAAAGATGCAACAAGCCCATCAAAGCTTAACCATCAAGCAAAAGGGGGGAGCAAAACAGACTGAGACAGATCTGACATACATACAGTATACATGCAGTACCTGCACTACACTACACTGTACCACTAACATACACAAGTTAAACACAGCTACCATGAAAAACATTCAACAAACATGTTCTTCCCACAGGTAGACACTGAAATCGCAACACTGACTTAGCTATCCTTTCCATAGGAAACATGTAGCAATGCACCCAACAAGTATAACCCTCTCATTACATGGTGACACCTGACACTGCACAACAGTAGCCATACAGGAGTCACTCAACTGCTTTGTTTTGTTTTACCTCTTCCCTTTCTTCTTTTATTAGGTAAAATCCCTGTTACCCCATAAGGGTCAAGGTTACCATATAAGGATTGACGCACCACGCCTGATGTTTGCAAGTCACCTTAAAACGAATGTTAGCCTAGAGAACTCTCTGCATCATTCGCATAAAAATTTGAAAGGTAAATTGGTCTAAACCTAGAACAATTTAGAAGAGAATAAAACGAACAAATCAAATTTAGTCACAAAGTTGATCAATCACCGTTTTAAAACAAACTAGAATTACGGTCCTAAAATTAAACTAAACTTTTTTTTCAACATGATTTGACTATATTGAGAGAGTGAACCTGTTTTAGGCCTAGGTAATCTAATGCCCTGCACCAGTAAAGTGACCAGTCATGGGGGTGTTTGCCTTGTTGTTTGCTGTGTGTGTTTGCTTCTTCTGTTTCTCCAGCGTTCAATGATGTCTCTCTCTCATCAACCCATCATCGATCGAAGGGGGGAAATATGTAGAGAATGAACCATGAACCAAACACAAATTAATCTTTCTAATCTCTCATGGGCTTCATTAAAATGTGATTCAACATTACGGATTTTAACACCACATTCCTAAGTCACAACACTGACGCCAGATAGTCTAGGCACCCCTCCGGAGAAGATTTTTATGGCCAAGACTCCTCAGAGATAAGCCTAAAACAGGAAGAACGTTGCCAGAATGGTGAAAGGTCTGACCACCTTTGACCTCCCTCAGCATGACCACTGCTGAACATGACACCGAAAAGTAAAACAGACTTCCCTCTGCGTGAAGACTTTTGAATGACCTCATTGTTGAGACCTCTTAAAACCCACAGAGACAAGAGACTTCTCATATAAAAATGCATAAACTCATCCCAGAACAATTCTTGACGAACTTATAATCAAACATTGTTCCACTACCTAATCCTATATTGTAGCTATGTATGTGTCTATTATACTAGATAGCATACAAGTCATGCAAATGTTGTTACTTTAGATGGATGAATGAAAGTGTGTCTTGTTTGATATCAGTGAGATCATATATTCTTAATTCTTAAGATGGCTTGAGTGAAATCTGTGTAAAATGCCTTGTATGATTATAATAATCTATAATGTTAAACTGTGGTCTCTTGTTCTCTGCTAGTGTTGGAGAGCAAGCAGATCATAGATAACGCCTGATTTATGATAAGAAGAAACGAGGTCCACCTCCTAAGATGATGCCATTGTCCAATTGGCCAGAATTCTCCAAAAGAGGTTGGACTAACTTTAAGTTAAAGACCCGAACAAGGCAGTTCAGTTCAGAGTTCGGTCCAGAGAGCAGTTCAGTTTCGGTTCGGTGTTGAATTAAGTTTGTGCCTCTCTCTAAAACAGCAAGAGAGTGTTCATGTTCGTACGCTCCTACATCGACCAGACCACCTTTAGACCAGCAGACAAATAACCCATCAAGATCGGGGTTAAAACAGCTCATTCAAGCCACCTTACTCGTCTTACTTTCCTTTCTTCCTTTATTTTCTTTTTCGTAAAAGTCTCGGTTCTAAGTTAAGTTTTGATGCAAAGTTGCGTTTAACGTTTCGGCTGCAAAACCCGCTTCCAACTTCAAAGACTTTCATTCATCCGCGCCAACACACCACGTGACTGGCCGTCCAACTTCCATACAGACAAAGACAACCAGCCACGCGGCCAGCCGGGAAACCCCTCTGACGAAGCACCTCAAATAGGGAATTCCCTGGCCTAAGCAACGCAAAGGACAAGCAAGTAACTTCCAGACTCTAGCTGAACTGGTGTTTGTTAATTTAAATTGAATAACCTTTCTAAGAAACGAAGGTTTCAATTAATGCTTGGTGTTTCGTTCAGGTTTATGTCTTACAAAGTGCATCTCACTCTGAAAACTCACTCTTTCTCTCTCTTCCTCTGCGCCTTGAATGAATGTGTGTGTGTGATTGGGTTTAGACATTAGTTTTATGTGTTTAGAATAGTTAATAAAGTCGTCCATATATTTGAAAAGATATTCGTCTTGTGTTTTGCTTACACATTTAATGTCTTGTACTGCCGATCTAAAGTTACCTTGCTAATACATAGTGTTTCACTATAAATTGGATAAACATCTGTTGCCAAGGTTAAAATTACGGCCCGTTCAAATGAACTCTAAACGAGTCATTTGCTCGGTTCCATAGTGATTCGGTCAATGATTCATTGCAAATCGATGAATCATTCCCTTTGAGCTAAATTGGCCTTCCGGCCCCCTTAAATACATTTTATGTATATTATTATTATGTAGGCTCGCTACAGTCTTCTCTCCAGTGGAAGGAAGGCTTTTAGTGGTTTTACTTCATGAAAGTTGCATAGCTACATATTATTCACCTATGACATGATCTGATGGTAACCGTTTTATAAAAGCAATAAGGTACTTGAGGCTAGTGCTGTATCGTGAATAACTCCACTTCGCCTCGTGCCTAACAACGCCCTTGAACCGTGACTTATTCACAACAAAGCACTAGCTTACCTTATTGCTTACCTAAACTCTGGAAATGTATTCTTACAGGAGCTGATGACATACCTGCCAACTTTGCTTGGAGTGAGATTTGTTGTGGGGGGGGGGGGGGGGGGGGGGGGGGGCTTCAATGTTTTGTCAAGTTATTAGAAATGTATTTTTATGAAATATTTTCATGAAAATAAAATTGAAGTTTATGTCTAAATCTCTTTATTTAGTTAAATGTTTTTCAAGATCATGTCATACAACATTATTTTGATTAGCCTCTAAAATGCAAACTGATGTTTATTGTCATCTTCCAAGCATATATTCAGTCTATTTTCTCTATTGTTTAATGTTAAAACGATCTCTATTCAGTGCCAGTCTCCCCTGCACACATTCACACCTCTCCAGCCTGGTTATGGCTCTAAATATGCTTTCTTTTGTCTGCATTATAATTACTAACGACTGGCTATTCACACTGTTTCAACCCCTAATCTCTTTTAGGGAAAGTTCCCTAAAAGTTCCTCAAAGTTCTCACCTTACATTTGAAACTATATAAAATGACATTCTTGAAAAAAAAAACATTTCAGCAAGCAGTCCTATTTAAAGGGTACCTATCATGGAATTTTGAAAATTACCTTTCATGTAGTGTGTAACATAGATCTAAGTGAACAAAAACATCCTGCAAAGTTTTAAATATGAAAGTTCACCGTATACAAAGTTATTGTCTCTCAAAAGTAAGAGTCGACTCTGAGTCGCTGATATGAATCGATAGACAAACAATGCTTTCTCTCTAGCTTTGGTACGTCACTTGTACAAGTTATTTGAATTCGACACGCCCACGCAGTGCGCGCGCCGAGTAGACAGAGAAACCTGACAACATCATGTCGACGAGACTCTGTTCTGAAGTGCGAATCAAAAGCAAACTTTTTTTTTCACTGTCCAGGGACGAGCATGTGAAGACTCAGTGGCTAGAGCTTATATTTACAACTATACCACACAAGTATAGCCACCTTGAGCTGTGTTCGCGTTATTTTAATGACGATCGCTTCACAAACACAAATGCTTTCAAGTGTGGATTCGCGAGTCGGCTGATATAGGAAGGTTCAATACCAAGTTTATTTGGATCAGCTTCCTCCTCCGAATCACAACCTGTAAGTGCTATTAATAATTGTTGCTTTTATGTGTGTGTGTGTGTGTGCGTGTGTGTGTGCGTGCGTGTGTGTGTGTGTGTGTGTGTGAGAGTGAGAGTTACGCTCAGCAGCTTCTAGGTCTTGATGAAATACAAATTTATCAAAATGTTTAATTTAGGTTCCAGTACAATAGTATATAAACTGAGAAATATTCTGTACATTGAATGTAACATTTAAGGGTGGAATGTAAATGATATCAGCTGTGAAACAGTTTCCAGCAAGAGAATCTGGCAAATCCTGTTTTTCTCCATTGTAAGTTAAATGAGTCTGATCACTGAGCCTTTCACCTTTTGTCTTTAATGGCTCTGGGATGGCTCTAAGGAACCAGAGTTCCTGGCCACTATCAGCATTTGAATAGTTATACTGATTCCATTGGATTGGTAATGCCCTCAGAGTAGGGTGTGTTCGTACTACATTTGCATGCTTTGTTTGAATTTGTCTCCACCTCCACAAGTCCCTCCTCCTAAAATGCCTATAATATACCATGTACAGTTACTTTAATTCAGACGATGTTGGAATGACTGCAGCTACCAGCAATAAAGAACTTCTGCTTGGAAAACGTCCATTGTCTCCTGGTCTCCTGAGCTTCTAACTTTTCTGCAAGGAAAAAGTTCACAACAATTTGGTGCCGTGACCCGGATAGAATTAACTTCACCTGAATCCAGATTTGAAAAAAAAGACTGAGTTCCAGAACTTCAAGCTCAACAAAGAATTTCAACAAAGAATGAACTTCTGACTGAATTCCAGACTGAATCTTGAAACTTCCAGCTCAACAAAGATCTCAAGAAAGCGAACTGAGTTCCAGAACTGAATCTCAACAAGAATTCACCTTTCTGACTGAAGTTCCAGACGGAATCTTTTTCATACAAACAACGATTTGGTGAGTTACACTCTATTCAAAAGAACCGCTGAAGACCAGTACAAATTTTGTGCCTCTGCGCCGTCAGAGAAAGAGTTATCAGACAGCTGTAGGGTATGTTTAACTAAAGTTATCCTTTAAAAGTTGCCTTTTAGAGATGAAAGTTTGATCCTCTGTTCAGGCAGGGAAGCTTTAACATTACATGTTAAAAGGTATATCCTCTGTTCTTGCAGGCAGGGAAGATTAACATTGAATGTTAATGTTTGGGATCCTCTGAATTAGTCAGGGAAGTTGTTTTTATCCTCTGTCTAATCAGGGAAGGTTTGTTTAATTATCCTCTACATTGCTAGAGAAGGTTTACCCTCTAAAAAGTCTTTTAGAGATGAAAGTTTGATCCTCTGTTGTTTGAAACTCAGGGAAGAGTTAGCATTACGTGCTAGTTATTTTGTTTTATCCTCTAAAAATTGAAAAGGTGAAATATCCTTTGCATTTCTTTTAGGGAAGATTAACATTACGTGTTAATATTGGTGATAACCTCTGTTCACAGAGAAGGATTAGCATTTCGTGCTAGTAATTTTGTTTTATCCTCTAAAAGTTGAAAAGGTGAAAGATCCTTTCCATTTCTTTCAGGGAAGATTAGCGTAACGTGCTAATAGTTTGTGATGTGTTGGTAACAAGTAAGATTCTGTGTTAATAAGTATACCCTCGGTTGATCAGAAATTTTAGTGTTTTTGTTTGTGTGATACAGAACATCACAAAATGGTTAGGAAAAATGCTAGACTGATTCCAACAACTGAAAAAAATGGCCTTGCTACCCCCTTGTGGTCAGATGGTGAATTTAAAACACTGTTAGGAGAACAGATGAATCTAATAGTAACTGAAAAAGTTAGACAAGAACTAACACAGAAATATGAGATTCATCCAGACAAGATTTGGTCGGTAGATGAGTGTAAGAAAGTACTAGGAGCAAGTGTTCGCAAGAACAATGTAAAAGGAATTATATGTTGTCATAGAGAATTTGGTTTAGCACTAGCAACAGAACAGTCTAAACGCAACTCAGAGCTAGAGAAAGAGAACAAAGAGCTACGTGCTAGAGTTTCCGCATTGACCAAGAAATTGAACCGCAACAAAGATGCAGAAAAAACTGATGTGGAAGAAGTAATTCCGCCTGATAACATTTACCCTGATTTACGAGCGTTCTTTGAAACAGATGTAGCCATCCAATCAGTCACTGATAAGCCTGTAAATTCAGTTTATGTGTGTGGAGCTAGGAAAAGATCACAGGGAATTGAGGAAAATGAAAGTGTTTTTACCCACCCTTCTGAAGTCCGAATACAAACTGTCGCAAAAGCCCTTAGACCTAAGGACATAGAACGACTCTCTGAGAGCTTACCCTCACCACGTAAACAGTTTTCTGAATTTAGAAGAGCATTGATTGGAAAAATTTGTCTATATGACATGTCGTTAACAGAAGTCACACAGTTAATGTCACAAATTTTAACTGATTCTGAATTCAACAGTTTTGAATCTGCAGTGACTTCTGAACTACAACATGCCAGTAGAAGTGACATGAGAGAAGGTGTTTTGAAAATCCTAAAGACTATCTTAGGACCCAAAATAGATTGGTCTAGAATTACTAGCTGTGTTCAAAAGAAAGAAGAAACTGTGAATGAATATACTGAGAGGTTTTGTCAGTCAGCAGTAACATACAGTGGAATAGTGGATGATTCTGAAAGTGTGCTCGATGACAAAGGACCACTAGTCCGCATCTGGTCAGATGGCCTTGTAGCTGAATACAGAAGAGCTTTGCCATTCCTAGATCTAACTTGGTCTCACGGAACTCTCAGAAGTAATTTAGAAAGGTTGTCTGCATGGGAAAAAGATGCTGATGTTAAAGCCAAAGTGAGAGTAGCCGCAGCAGCTACATTTAGCACAACCCAACCAGAAAGCAGGTGGTCTAAAAAAGAAGGCAAATGCAACTACTGTGGAAAATTAGGACATTGGGAGAAAGAGTGTAGGAAGAAGTTGCAAGATACCAAAAGAAATGCTATGCATAATTCGGCTCCTTCTCAGCCTGCTTACAACCCTGACGTAGTTCCGCAAATGTCCACTGAAGCTTTAGGACAGGTCATTCAGGCTCTTTTAAGAGCACAAAAAGACCAGGAAAAAAACTAATTGTTGGGGCTGTGAGTAGCTACCTTACCCCTGTAATCCATCATAATGACACAAGAATTTTTGTGAAAGGTAGCATACAAGAGAAAGAAATTGATTTTTTGCTTGATACAGGTGCAGAAATTACCATAATTCCTACAAAATTGGCTAAATGTTTAGACATTCCGTACAAGAAAACCAAATTTTCTTTAACTGGCGTAATAGGTGAAGATTCTGATTTGTATGAAACCCCGCTCATAGATGTACAATTTGGCCCGAAAACTCTGACTACAAAATTGTTATGTGCTCCATTAAATACAGGTGCTATTTTAGGCATGGATCTCCTGAGACAAATACATCTAACTTTAGATGTGTCCTCAGAATCTGCTAGCATTAAAATTTCCTCAGCACAAGTTTCTACCAATAATGTGATCCCTCCTGAGTATGCTTTCTTACAGAATCATCCAATTTGGGCTAAAGACAAGGATGATTGTGGTTTGTTGACAGGTGTAGAACCAATTAAATTGACGGGGACTCCACCCCGGTCACCAAACAATATCCGATCAATAAGGAAGCTATACAGGGGATCAAACCTATTGTAGAAAAGTTGCTGAAGCAGGGAGTGCTAGTTAAAACCAATAGTCCCTGTAACTCGCCCATATGGCCCATCAAGAAATCCAATGGGACATGGAGACTTACAATAGACTACAGAGTAGCCAATAAAAATATTGATAAAATCACCCCCCTAGTGGCAGATCCTTCCACAATTTGTAATGGCATTCCATTAGAGAGTAAGATTTTTTCAGTAATTGATATGTCTAATGGATTCTTTTCTGTACCGTTGCACTCTGACAGCCAGCCATGGTTAGCTTTCACAGTTGACTATGAGCAATACCAGTGGACACGTTTGCCACAGGGATTTCAAAACTCCCCAACCATATACCATCAGGCTGTCAGACGTGATTTGTGTGACCCAGAATGTCCGGTAAAACAGTCCACTATGATCCAATATGTCGATGATATTTTGATTGCCTCAACAGATCACGAGGTACATCAAACTGAATTGGCAGCATTGTTGGACTATTTGCATAAGAAAGGACACAAATGCAGCTTTCACAAAGCTCAAATTGCTAAAAAGCAAGTCACATTTCTGGGTCAAACAATTGGTGCAGGAAATAGATCCATTACACAGGATCGAGCGGCTTCAGTCAAAGCCATACCCCGCCTACTACCATTAAAACACTCCGATCATTTTTAGGAACGGCAGGTTACTGTAGACCTTGGATTGAAGACTATGCCTCAATTGCACAGCCGCTCTATGACTTGTTGAAAGGCCATGGTAAAGATTCTGATACTGTTTGTATGGAAGAATGTCACCTCAAAGCGTTCAATGATTTGAAGAGAGCACTATGTCAAGCACCAGCATTAGGAATTGCCCAAACTGATAGACCATTTGTGCTTTATGTCCATGAACATTTAAGCTTCATGACTGCATGTCTAATGCAAGATCATGGGGGCAGTTTACGCCCAATTCATTACTATTCTGGTAAACTTGACATAGTAGCTCAAGGCATGGGCCCATGCCTCAGAGCAGTACAGGCAGTGCACCTAGCGCTTCAGGCTTCATCAGGAATGGTGTTAGGACAGTCTGTAAACGTAAGATGTCCACACGCAGTGTCCGCATTAATGAATCAAGCAAAAGTCACTTCTGTAACCTCCTCCCGTTGGGGAAATTGGTTAGCAACTCTCAAAGCCCCGAATATTGTCTTACAGCGTGCACCTGTCACGAATCCGTCCTCATGTATGATGTCTGCTATGACTGAAGTTTTGTTAGAGGATGAAGAAGAAATGACTCACGATTGTGTTACGCTTACATATACAACTACGAGTGACGTAAAAGAAACTCCCATAGAGAATTCAGATTTTGAGTTGTTTGTTGACGGTTCAGCTCAAGTAATTGAAGGTAACAGACGAGCCGGTTATGCAGTAACGTCCACCACTGAAGTGGTTGCTTCAGGGCGTCTTCCAGATCATTTTTCAGCTCAAGCTGCAGAACTAGTAGCCTTAACAAGAGCATGCACGCTAGCTTCAGGATCAGTAGCGAATATCTACACAGATTCCAGGTATGCTTTTGGGGTAATTCATGATTTTGGTGTCATTTGGCAAGCCAGACAGTTTCTAACTCCTGCTGGATCCCCCATTAAGCATGCTGGATTAGTGAAAGATCTAATGTTTGCCATGAAACTTCCAAAGAAATTAGCAGTGATCAAAGTGAAAGCACATCTCACCACTAATACTACGGAAGCTAAAGGTAATGCTCTTGCTGATATAGCGGCTAAACAGGCTTGTTTTTATGCAACCGTACAAGTGTGCTCAGGTAGTGCAGCACAGAAGACAATTCTGCCTCCTGAATCAATAATTGATCTGTACAAAGACGTTACTCTGTATGAAGCATGGACATGGTTAGACAAAGGAGCCACAGTGGATTCATCTGGTTGCTGGACAAAAGGGGGAAAGTATGTTGCTCCCGAATCACTGCTGCCATATTTGGCTCAACAAATACACAGTTTAGGTCACAGTGGTCCAGCAACGATGAATCACAGGTTCTCAAATCAGTGGTGGAATCCAAAATTCAGAAATGTAGCCACAGAAACAGCCAAGAGGTGTGTTACATGTCAGAAAAATAATGATATACCAGCAGCCACTACACCAGCAGCACATACCCCAGCTCCACCAGGACCATTTCGTCACTTGCAAGTTGATTACATATCATTGCCTCGTTGTAAGGGAAAAACTGATGTTTTGGTAGTAATAGACAAGTTCTCAAGATGGGTAGAAGCTTATCCAACAGGGCGTGCTACAGCTGCACATACTGCTAAATGTCTTGTCACTGATTTCATTCCCAGATGGGGATTACCAGATTGCATTGACTCAGATCAAGGTACACACTTCACAGGACAGGTAGTCAAGGAAGTGTCTAGAATGTTGCAGATTAAGTGGAACCTTCACTGCCCCTATAGACCACAAGCATCAGGGCAGGTTGAACGTGCAAACAGAACTATCAAAACCAGACTAAGCAAAATGCATCAGGAAGGAGTAGCATGGGTCGAAGCGTTGCCAGCAGTACTGTGTAGTATGAGAGCGTCACCTAACAGATCAGTAGGACTGAGCCCTCATGAGATTATTACTGGACGCCCAATGCAGATGCCAGGTGTGATTGATCTTAGAAATGCTGATGTACACATTGCCTCAGATGCCCTGATCACTTACTGTGAAAACCTCACAAAGGCAGTACAGAGTGCCAGAGAGAGAGTTGAGTTGTGTTGGCAGACTCCACCAGAAGGTGGACACACTATCATCCCAGGTCAATGGGTTATGATAAAGTCATTCAAAAACAAGCCATTAGAGCCTAAGTGGCATGGACCATATCAAGTGATGTTGATTACAGCAGCTGCAGTATTGTGTCATGGAAAGAAAACCTGGACTCATGTGTCACACTGTAAAGTTGTTCCTCCACCTACAGGGATAGGATAGGACACGAACCAGTGGGGAGCCGAGGGGAAGAACCGATTGCAACATGCGTCGGGGGCCAACCCTTCGGTGAAGAATCCCTCATAGGTCACCCATCCTCACCTCACTGCGTTCTTTAGGTGTCATAATTAAGAAATAGGGAAAGAAGGAACAACAATAGCAGAACAACAACAGCAGACTCAGAAAAGTTACAACCCTAGAACAAATACTGCTCTCCTGTCTTTTGTTTTCTCTCTTCCTCTGTGCAGGTACCACTTGCTGACCCGAGACCCATACGCACCGACCTCCTCATCTGCGTATGAAGACACAAACTGAAGAAATCAACTAGACCTACTTCAGAGCCAACTATCACAAAAGGATAAAGAAAAGAAAAAAAAAATACACAACGCAGAGACGAAGAAATCTTCAGTCATCCATCGACATGATCAAGATTGTCCTACTACTACACATCATAAAGATCGCACAAAGTCCAGACTCCAGAAACGACATATTCTTAGAGCTGATGAATATGTCAAAAACGCCTTGTTTGCTGGAAAGAACATTTGGAGGTCACATCCGAAGATGACTGCATTCCAGGACTCACTTGTGCACAAACATGATGATCCAACAAGACATTCTTGATCTTTTCAGCATAATTACACCAAGATGACTGAAGATAATTCTTCATGGTTCAGAAACTTGATTGATCACAAGAAAATCACAGTTCCAACCAGAAAACACTCACGGACTCTAATTGCATGTTTTATTTCTGTGTAAGCATGCAATTGCAGAAACCTCAACACAGAGCAAGCTATGTGCCTGTAACTTACACAAGTTACAAGAATGAACTTTTAAGTGTTTAAATTTGTATATAGTGTGGGAGTTATTTAGAACTCCCAAAGGGGGAATTGATGAAATACAAATTTATCAAAATGTTTAATTTAGGTTCCAGTACAATAGTATATAAACTGAGAAATATTCTGTACATTGAATGTAACATTTAAGGGTGGAATGTAAATGATATCAGCTGTGAAACAGTTTCCAGCAAGAGAATCTGGCAAATCCTGTTTTTCTCCATTGTAAGTTAAATGAGTCTGATCACTGAGCCTTTCACCTTTTGTCTTTAATGGCTCTGGGATGGCTCTAAGGAACCAGAGTTCCTGGCCACTATCAGCATTTGAATAGTTATGCTGATTCCATTGGATTGGTAATGCCCTCAGAGTAGGGTGTGTTCGTACTACATTTGCATGCTTTGTTTGAATTTGTCTCCACCTCCACAAGTCCCTCCTCCTAAAATGCCTATAATATACCATGTACAGTTACTTTAATTCAGACGATGTTGGAATGACTGCAGCTACCAGCAATAAAGAACTTCTGCTTGGAAAACGTCCATTGTCTCCTGGTCTCCTGAGCTTCTAACTTTTCTGCAAGGAAAAAGTTCACAACAGTCTCCAATGTCATTTTATTTTTTTGAAATATGTGAAATTATGTGAAGCGTATTGTAGTACTGCAGTGCTTTATCAATATGTTTAAGCTTTGGGCTAACGCAAAATATACCTGACTGCATCATCTGACCAATCACCGCCGATTAGCGTCACGCAAAGGAGGGGTTTGGACAAATGAGTCGTCAAACGAATCATTGGGGAGTCTGTGAGCAAATCAGGTAAAAATGAATGCATATTATAAGAACAAAAGTGTTTTTTGTCATTGTATGCATGTAAAACTGTTGTTGGGGACTCCCAGAACATTATTAGGAACATTTTAAATGCCATAATAGGTACCCTTTAAAAATATTCATAAAAATAACAGCTAGGTATAGCAGGTGTACCAAGCTAGCTAGCATGTTAGCTTAGCACACCATCATTTCACGACAATTTATGAGATTAAAACCATGTTTGTGCTCTAAAACTTACTTTATAGCACAAGTCGAGTGTTTTTAATAACCTTCTGTGCTCTGATTTGGCTTCAGATAAAAAAATCGGACAGAAAATATATTATTTATAGTGTTCTGCACGATGATGAAGTCTATATCGATTAGCATTGCATTATAAATATAATCTATTATTATGAAAATACCTGACATGGCTCGAAGAACACAGGTAAATCAAATATCATTGCAATCATGTTTATTGTCTTCAAAACATCTTTATCTGCATGTTACAGCGATCTCTGTTAGTGTTTACGTCATGATGGACTTCCTGAAATGTCACATGATAATAATGTAAAAGTTCAATATTACAATATTACAATTATTGATTGGTAATGTTAATATAAAATAGCTTATATATATTTTTGTTTTATCAACATGCTGATTGCCCTGATAGCCCTGACTGATAGTACTTTGATCAACCTTTTATTAACCTTTATTAATATTATTATTTTTATAGGAATGTGGCAATGAGGGCCAAGACAAACATTCAGACGAGCAACAAGGAGCTGCCTTTACTTTTGTTTATTTTGCTCACATTTGATTTGCTTAGAGCCCGCATCAACGAGGCATACGCATTTACTGTGAGATACCTGCCTTTACTTTTGTTTATTTATTGCTCACAATTGCTTTGTTTATAGCTGACTGATTATTTATTTATTTTACTCACATTTGATTTACTTAGAGCAAATTTAGAACATTTATTTTCTCCACATAGAGGAATTACAATAAAACAGATTGAAAAACCTTTGAATCTCCTCTCATTCTTTGTTCAGGCTGCCTCACAGCACCTTGATGGGCCATTAGTCATTAGGGGAGTGTCTTTAGTCTTCCCAGGTGTAAATCACATTAATATTCATGGGCATTAACACTCCCACTCATACAGCACTGCTGACCCAAAAACTGATGTAAGAAATATAAATACGTTATATTGATGTTTCTGAAAGAGTGGTCAGAATGATTTTCACTTCATTTTGAAGTAAAAATTCTAGCCTACAAGAATAGTAACTCAAAAGTATTGTGGACAACTATTCAGTATGTGTTAAATGGCCTTATTGTGGTGACATTTTTTTTTCCCAAAACGTACTAACCACACATATTATTATTTTTCTATAAAATGCAAACATGTACATCCATTTTGCTCACATATTATTGTAGCAGAGTTTGTGCTGAATACAGCAAATTTATATGTTGGCAAATGGTATGTTTTAAGTAGCTGAAATAAGCACAAATGTCAGGGCATATCAAAACACCTCAAGAGCCTCAAAACAGCTCAGACCCCTGAGGGTTAATGTGTCTGACAGATCGCTGTAGAGCCTCAGTTGAAGCTGCTTGTGATCATCTCTTCCTTCTAGTTAATTTATAGCATCAAATAAACATAAATGACCATAAGAAGGAATGTTGTTTTAACCGCGGAAAGACGTCAGTACACTCCGTTGTTCAAATCCTCCAGTGTTAATCTACTAACTCTCCTGTCTGCTTTGTCGGACAAAAATGGCGGATTCTGCAGATTATGATTGGTCAGATCGCCTGTCAATCAAAGTCCCTGCGAAGGGTCAATTACATCACCTTTAAATCCTCCAATGTTAATCTACTAACTCTCCTGTCTGCTTTGTCGGACAAAAATGGTGGATTCTGCAGATTATGATTGGTCAGATCGCCTGTCAATCAAAGTCCCTGCGAAGGGTCAATTACATCACCTTTATCTATAGATATAGTTTGAAAGAAGATCAAATATTGATATGTCCATATTTCTTACAAAAGAACAAAATATTTCATGGGGTGTCCTATCTTTTTCGCATGACTGTACCGTTTCATCCATGAATTGCATTGTGTGGTTTAAATAGAGAATTGATACAGTATGTACTAGATAAATCTTGGCTAGGTAATCTAATTAATTTAATTTGTCACCATTAACCGTAATTCAGGTTTTTTGATCAGATGGTATGTATATTATTTGCTTTGTATTTTTAGATGATCCTCGACAGAATTATATGGCCAACAGTTGACAGTGTTGATGAAGACTATGGTGGCTATAGTCTGGAGGACACATTCAAGACAACTGGTTTCTTTCATCAGTACATTGAGAATCGTCGAACTGTTGTTTGACAACTATTCAGTATGTGTTAAATGGCCTTATTGCGGTGACATTTTTTTTCCCCAAAACGTACTAACCACGCATTATATTTTTTTCTTTCTATAAAATGCAAACATGTACATCAATTGCTCACATATTATTGTAGCAGAGTTTGTGCTGAATACAGCAAATTGATATGTTGGCAAATGGTATGTTTTAAGTAGCTGAAATAAGCACAAATGTCAGGGCATGTCAAAACATCTCAAGGACCCCAAAAAACACATCAGACCCTAGAGGGTTAAATTCTTTTTTTGGCAGATTATAGTAATTACAAAAAGGATATGTACACCATGAAAGTACTCCATATGATTTGTACACTATATTTTTAAGTCTTCTGAAACCATACAATGTATTATATTATATTGTATTATTGAAAAGACTTTTAGTAACAATTCACTCTCCGAAAATCAAATCTATTTTTTTATCTATTATTTTAAAATCTATTCTATTTTTACAAAGGCACACCAGAAGAGCTGACGCAACTCATTCAATTCTGGGTGGGTTGGGGAATTCTTACTCAGAATCTTTATGTAGAGATGTCCTCTGATGTTGCAATGCCAACTGCATCCACTTGTAGAGAAACCATCAAACGCCCAGCGAATTATAGCACTTATGAGAGTTTCCATAAGGACCTGAAAGCTGCTGTATTATCCATAGAGAGTGGGTTTGGTTTGGTGGTGTAATTACTGTCAGCCATCATTCCAAATGTTCATTGATTAAGTTTGCAGACGATGCTGCCTTGGTTGGGCTTTTAACAGATAATGAACAGGACTACAGAACTGAGGTTGACCATTTTTATGAATGGTGTAGTGAAAACTCACTAATTTTAAACATCTCAAAAACAAAAGAAATGGTCATTGACTTTAGAAAAAAGCCCCCTCCATTGCAGCCGGTTATTATTAATGAGACAGTTATTGAGATTGTGGAGGAATATAAGTACTTGGGTACTATTATTGATCATAAACTCACTTGGTCAGCCAACACATTAGCAAGATACTCAAAAGCACAGCAACGGCTCTTTTTTTAAAGAAAATTGCGCAGTTTTAATGCAGAGACTAGCACCCTGACATTGTTTTATTTGACTTTTATTCAGAGTGTGGTGACTTTTGCCATCCAGTGGGGGGGGGGGGGGGGGGGGGGGGGGGGGGTCTTTCGATCCAGAACAGGAACATGCTGAATAAGGTTACAAAAATGGGAAGGAAAATTACTGGATCAGATGTGGAAAGCATCGTAAATCTTACTGACCAGTATACCCTCAATTTGGCACTGAGGATACTGGAGGATCCATTGCACCCACTTTGCACAGAATTTTCCCTCCTCCCCTCTGGATGTAGATTTAGAATGCCCCGAACAAAAACTAAACGACATATTACATCATTTGTGCCGAGGAGCATTCAATTATTAAATGGATCATCTATGGGTACATAGATTTATTTTAAATGTGCATTATTGAAATTATATCTATTTATTGATTCCTTAAGCTGCTGAGCATTTTAGAGGCGTATTATTGAATATATATCCATCTACTGATTCCTTGTCAAATTGAAATTCTCTGTCACTTTTTGCTTTTTATATTCTATGTGTATTCTATGTTTGTTGTGGTTATGTTTATTGTGGTTCCCATGAGTGTAAAACAAATTCCCTTCGGGGCAATAAAGGTTTCATTCATTCATTCATTCATTTCATTCATTCATTCGTTCTGTGTACTAACATGTAACTCTTCAGCTAAAAAAAAAAATAAGTAAATTCTAGAGTTAAAGTTACACTACCAAAAGGTCGCAGTTGAAACTGCAGGTTTGCTTATTTTTGGCTGTAACAATGACGCAGTCACAATATTAATGCCCTGTTAAATAAAATACAGTTTTGCACCCTAGTTTGAGAAAGCAATTTATTTATTACATATAAATAATATTTTCTGTCCTATTATAATGGTAAATTTAACTTCATTAACTGTTTTGTTCAACAGTCTGAAATGTCAGACAAATAAAGGTATTTTATTCTGATTGAATAAAATGCATGTGAGCCGCCTGTTACCGACCCCTGGTTTATACCAACATTTGAAATACTGTAAAATACAGTGCTATTTAAAAAAATGTCCAGTAATTGGACAATTTTAGTGATTGTGGTAAACAGGCACATTAGGATTCGGCAGGATTCCTCTTCGGCCAGTTGTTGAGGTAGACCCACACCATCATTATCGTGACTTGGGGGTCCATCCGAGTCGATCCCATAATTTTCATCCACCTGTGTTCATTAATGAAAATTAGTCATATTGTGGGTGGAAGGATAGAAAAAAAAGTTATAATAGTCTAAAAGTATAATAGAAAAAGATGAAAAATTGAGACATTTATGATTTTTATGACAGAAATTAACATTGCTGTTATAAAGTGCAGTGAAATACTTAAATGTCAGCAGACAATGTATCCTATAAAAAATATAATATTTGTCTATTGCAAATAACAAAATAGGCTTTAATAAATAAAAATCATAGAAACAGAAACAATTATAACACAAGGCCAGAAACAATTAATATAACTATTTTTTATGCCATTAAGGTTTCTATGTCTACAGATTTTTAGCCAAGAAAACAAGCTGGTTTACACTCTCTGGTTTGAGAAGGTTGCGGTGGGGAGTAACTATATTACCCGCTGTACTGAACACACGCTCTGATGGAATATGGCCCTGTATGACCACAACAATTTTGGCCCCGTCAGTAGTGATGCAAGAAATTTTCTCTCTTCTATGTCCCAATCATGCACAACCTCTTTCACCGCCTCCACCAGAACATCTCCAGTGTGGTTCTCCGGGTTGAATGTTGTGTAAAGACATTTTGCGTTCAGTTTCCAATCCTCTGAAATATAATGGACTGTAATGGACATGTCTGTGGTCAAAGCGACAGAGTCAACTGCTTTTAAATCCTTAGTGATGATCTCCCTTGTTTTGTTGTACAGATCAGGGATAGTAGTTTTGGTGAAATACTTGCCGCCCCGGCAACTCGTACTGTTTGTCAAACGTCTGAAGTAGTTGTTTAAAACTTTCCTTTTCAACTGTATGATAGGAAACCATCTCCTTCGCGATATACTTAGAAACAGCTGCCGTGCTCTGGGCCCATTTTTTACTGTTCCGTTTGTACTTGGAAGGCAAAACTCTAATGGATGCAGAAACCATACCAGCGGTAATTCTTAGCATATTCGGTGCCATTGACTTTGCATTGAAAGAAGCTGCATCCTTGTCATTTCTGGCTTATAACAAAAAACAAAACAATCTCTAAAAGCTGCTATGTGACTATGTGTACAGTAAACAAGCTAAAAAACACCAAAATAAGGTTTTATAAGCTGTTGACCCCCCAAAAAAACAGCGCTTAATCCTCTGGGGTCTAAGGTGTTTTTGGGGTCCTTGAGATGTTTTGACATGGTTTGACATTTGTGCTTTTTTCAGTTGCTTATAAACATTAATGGCAAAGGTGTAATTACACTCTATTTAGCACAAACAGGGCTACCATAATATGTGAGCAACATGTATGTACATGTTTGTGTTTTTGAGAGAATATTGTTTATGCATGGTTATTGGAAAAATAAAAAATTAAAGTTTCTGAAATAAGGCAACAAAACACAAACTAAATATGTGTCCACAAGACTTTTGACTAATGGATGTTGTTGCCTAGAGTTTTTGCTTCAAAACGATCTGAAAATCATCCTGCCTAATCATTCACATAAAACAATAGATTGTTTTAAATTGTGAAAAACATTTTTTTGTTTGGAAAGGCAATATGCGGATGGGTGTGAACGGTCCAACCCCATCTTGAATAATTAGGTGGTTCACGTGTGTGTGTGTGTGTGTGTGTGTGTGTGTGTGTGTGTGTGTGTGTGTGTGTGTGTGTGTGTGTGTGTGTGTGTATGTATGTATATATATATATATATATATATATATTTATTTATTTGTTTATCTATATACACATCAGGGATGTGACGGTGAGGATATTTTCCTACCGGTTAATCGACGTGTGACAACACCGGTAATACCGGTATTACCGGCGGGGGCTTTTAAATCGCTAATTTAAACAACTGTTCACACGATATAGACGATGCTATTTACATAAAAATATATACATTATTTGGAAACGGTTCTCTGCATTTCCTCTAACCTCACCTCTTTTGTTACCGTCTCAGTCTGTGGGCAGTACAGCCTGCCCCTGTACTGGCTATGTCCTGT
>JAZAVI010000624.1:0-26664 GCA_036326025.1 Chrosomus eos | reverse complement strand
CTTACTGTGTAATATGCAAAACCCAAACCTCTGTGCAACACTGTATTAACAGTTTACTTACATGGTAACTCCTCAGGAACTGTCTACTTAATATAAAGTGTAAAATGGTCATAACTTATACTCTGTAATATACACAACCCAAACCTCTGTGCAACACTGTATTAACAGTGTACTTAGATGGTAACTCCTCAGGAACTGTCTACTTAATATGAAGTGTAAAATGGTCATAACTTACTGTGTAATATGCAAAACCCAAACCTCTCTGCAACACTGTATTAACAGTGTACTTACATGGTAACTCCTCAGGAACTGTCCACTTAATATAAAGTGTAAAATGGTCATAACTTATACTCTGTAATATACACAACCCAAACCTCTGTGCAACACTGTATTAACAGTGTACTTACATGGTAACTCCTCAGGAACTGTCCACTTAATATAAAGTGTAAAATGGTCATAACTTATACTCTGTAATATACACAACCCAAACCTCTGTGCAACACTGTATTAACAGTGTACTTACATGGTAACTCCTCAGGAACTGTCCACTTAATATAAAGTGTAAAATGGTCATAATTTACTGTGTAATATGCAAAACCCAAACCTCTCTGCAACACTGTATTAACAGTGTACTTACATTGTAACTCCTCAGGAACTGTCCACTTAATATAAAGTGTAAAATGGTCATAACTTATACTCTGTAATATACACAACCCAAACCTCTGTGCAACACTGTATTAACAGTGTACTTACATGGTAACTCCTCAGGAACTGTCCACTTAATATAAAATGTAAAATGGTCATAACTTACTGTGTAATATGCAAAACCCAAACCTCTGTGCAACACTGTATTAACAGTTTACTTACATGGTAACTCCTCAGGAACTGTCTACTTAATATAAAGTGTAAAATGGTCATAACTTATACTCTGTAATATACACAACCCAAACCTCTGTGTAACACTGTATTAACAGTGTACTTACATGGTAACTCCTCAGGAACTGTCTACTTAATATGAAGTGTAAAATGGTCATAACTTACTCTGTAATATGCAAAACCCAAACCTCTGTGCAACACTGTATTAACAGTGTACTTACATGGTAACTCCTCAGGAACTGTCCACTTGATATAAAGTGTAAAACGGTCATAACTTATACTCTGTAATATACACAACCCAAACCTCTGTGCAACACTGTATTAACAGTGTACTTACATGGTAACTCCTCAGGAACTGTCCACTTAATATAAAGTGTAAAACGGTCATAACTTACTCTGTAATATGCAAAACCCAAACCTCTGTGCAACACTGTATTAACAGTGTACTTACATGGTAACTCCTCAGGAACTGTCCACTTAATATAAAGTGTAAAATGGCCATAACTTACTCTGTAATATGCAAAACCCAAACCTCTGTGCAACACTGTATTAACAGTGTACTTACATGGTAACTCCTCAGGAACTGTCTACTTAATATGAAGTGTAAAATGGTCATAACTTACTGTGTAATATACAAAACCCAAACCTCTGTGCAACACTGTATTAACAGTGTACTTACATGGTAACTCCTCAGGAACTGTCTACTTAATATGAAGTGTAAAATGGTCATAACTTACTTTGTAATATGCAAAACCCAAACCTCTCTGCAACACTGTATTAACAGTGTACTTACATGGTAACTCCTCAGGAACTGTCCACTTAATATAAAGTGTAAAATGGTCATAACTTATACTCTGTAATATACACAACCCAAACCTCTGTGCAACACTGTATTAACAGTGTACTTACATGGTAACTCCTCAGGAACTGTCTACTTAATATGAAGTGTAAAATGGTCATAACTTACTGTGTAATATGCAAAACCCAAACCTCTCTGCAACACTGTATTAACAGTGTACTTACATGGTAACTCCTCAGGAACTGTCCACTTAATATGAAGTGTAAAATGGTCATAACTTACTCTGTAAATATGCAAAACCCAAACCTCTGTGCAACACTGGATTAACAATGAACCATCTAGTAACCATGTAAGTTCACAGGTATTAGGGCCACTTAATATAAAGTTGGACCAATAATCAATACTATCAACAGCCATGATCAGAAATTACGGTTCACCATGGCAACAGCACCAACAAAAAGATGTCTGCATACTTCATTACGTAAACATGTATTAAATACACAAGTTTAATTCCTAATCACTGTTATAATATCAGAGGTGGAAACTGGCAGAACGGTAAGTTATTGATCTAATATTCATTTTCATAGTATCGCACAGGCAAAGAACTTGGCAGCAGGTAAACATGAAGTATAAAACATAATTCAATCAGGTAAAGCTTTAAGCATAAAAGGTTCATGGGTTTAGGCTACATGACTTTACAAACATTTGACATATTAAATAAATATCTGTTCAATGCACAGCAGCTTTTTCCAGATAGTCTAATGCTCTTGTCACATAATTAAATGTTCTTTAATCCAACATGTAACATTTCTTAATTAGGCTAATGAAATAAACATTGACTTCTCCTCAAGCCAACTGGTAAACACCACACTGACGGATGAAGAGGAGATGGACAATAACAAGTGTTGGAAGAATACTCAAATACAACAAGAAAAATGTTGCTTTTGTATTTGTAGGAAATAAAGATGACCAAATAAATTGTGAATAATTAGCGTTTATTTACCAGCTGTGGTGTTGGTTATGGCATATACCTCTACTCTTCCATCTGACATCCATTCCATTCGTTTCATTTTTGGAAGGTGTGATGATGGGAATATGTGTTTCATTTCATCCAACTAATGTGTAAGATGTTTTCTTAGAATATAACTTAATGTAATGCTGCTTTGAAAGCTTTTGTCTGATGGTAATCATTGAAGATGTACTAATGTAGAACAATTGTAATGTTCCAATAATGTGAAATTAACGTTTTACATATCCATCCATTTTCCAAAACATTAGTTTTGTGTAGAGTATTTGAGATCATGTCCTTTCAAATATGAATCTACTATTCAGCAATATGTTTCATAACATTGAGATTATCTAACCTTTGCTGTTCAGGAGCATCAGAACTCTGGACCAGGTTCAGGAACTGGGACAATCTAGACCACAGAACTGGTGTCACGGGTGCACCGTTCCCCATTTCTCCACACTTTATGGAATGGATTTTTCCCATTTCTGTTGCAATCAATCTACAGTCAATGAAAAGTGTCATTTCAGTTGATCATATTGAGAAAATGAAGTAGCAATAATAAAAAAGAAACATTAGCTTTCATCTAGCTACGGTATTTTAGGTAGCCAAAACTATACCTACAATCAGCCATATTATGGCATAACAGCTTGTAACTTTAGCACCCAAGGATGCAATTAAAATATATTCCTAAAAATCCAAAGTGTTTTAGTCAATGATGCTCAAAAGAAAGCTCTGCGAGTTCATTTGCCTTTCATTACCTGGCAGGATTGTGAACGCGTGAACTAGATGTGCGAGTGTTTTCAGACCTGTAAACGGAGGGCTGTCTCAGCAGTGTGTCGTCCAGCACAACTCCTCTGATAAACTCATAGCAGATGCCGTTGCTGAAGCTGCAGAAGAGCTGTGGCCCACAGCCATGTGTGTGGAGAACCTGGAACATCTCCAGTTCTTTCTCTCGGTCCAGAAACAGCTCCGTCATCTGCCCATAAACCCTCACAAGTACAACAGGATCTTCTGTCATAGAGCCCACATAACAGCCCATTAACTGGTTGGTGATGCCCTCAGTGAAAGCCTAGGCTCATTAAAAAATAAAAAAAAAAACAGTATACAAATTAAACAGTTATTAAAATTTAATTCCAGTCTGTTTTTGACTATAATAATGCACATCAATCAAATTGACTACTTTTATGATATTTTTGAAGCTTTTTGGAAATTGACTCTCGTCTTCTCTCGTCTGCCAAGACACTCATGCTCTGTGTGTTTGTCTTCTGTTGTGAGTGTAACGGAGGCCAGGTAGTAGTTGCTGTGCGAGTAAACCTCACTCCTCTGATCTCAATAGGTGCTCTAGTGACAGATGCTAGAGGCTGCAGTCTTTAGCCTCCTTGTTAGAGCGCCTGACTCTCATGCCGGAGACCCGGGTTCGAGGCCCGCTGGAGGGGTTACATGAGCAGGATGAGTATTCGCTCGTTCTCATGCACTCTGTCTTGTTGTCTGAGTGACGTTTCGAGTTTGTTCAGGCTGTAGGTTCTTCTGTCCGTGTGTGGTGTTGTGTTCTGTGTTTTCAAGTTGTCATATTTTGTGTGAATGTGTGGCTCATGTTTTTGTCATGTTTGGTGTGAGCACATGGCTTGTCATGTTTGTTTCTTGTCCGTGTACGTTCTCATAGTTTGTTTTTCAATTTGTAATGAAATAAGCAGAAACGAGAAAACGGTGCCTTTCTTTGTTCTTTCATTTGTTAAAAACCCCAGAAAAAAACAAGATTTCGGCTTGGATAAATCAAAATGGATAAATGACTTAAAAATTCTCTTTCCACCTGTGGGCGGTCAGGAGTCCACCGTGTCCACCCTGTCCACCGATTGGTTGACCTAAGCTGAGCCTGTGATGTCATCAGTTGTTCCTCAGTTCTCTTCAACACAATAATAGTCCTCTTCTGCTATAGCAGTAGCGATTATTAAACTGTACACGGCAGGTCCTAGATTGAGCTTTCTTCTGTGTGACCTAACCCGTTTCACAGAAATATTAATCTGCACCCAGCCTGTTTTATTTAGCCGCGTGGAGTTAAATCTGTGTGGTGAAGCTACGCTACCTACTAGACTGCTCAGAGCGGCTGTGAAGCACAGATTACAGTGGGGTAAATGATATTTCAAAAATGCTATTGGACATTGTTGATATTAGAAAATGAACCCAAACAAATACACCCCTATCTTCATTGCTCCGCCTCCAAAACTCACCCTCCAATCCTAACCGCCCTGCTCCGAGTCGCTCGCATGTGAGGTGAGTGCAATAACAATGATGCTAAACACTGCATTCACTAGCAGTCTTTACCGCGACTCTGACGAGCTGGCATCCGTAACACACGCAAATCCCAGAGAGGATGTCTGTTCATCATAGCAGGAGCACAACAAAATAATGCTTCACGAAAAATAAAGTGCAGATGATGAACGAATGACAAAAAGCACTTCTTTTTTTTTACGTACAGTACACAATGAGTCAATACAATACAAATACAATGAGCTAAATCTGTTTTTTAACAGGTTTGATGCCCATGCAATTGGCCCTGCATGGGTGTGGATGATGCCATCATCTTTCTGCTTCACCTGGACAAGACGGGCAGCTCGTGAGGGTCGTGTTTTGACCTCATAGTTCAGCAACAGTATGTGAGGCTGCAGAGATGCCTGACACAATCACAAATAGTTCGGGGCTCCACTGGGGACTGTCCAGTCTCCAGTCCTGGACTTTAGATATAACTCACAGTCCTGTCATCTGCAGAAGTTCTCGGACCATTCTGCCATTGTGGGCTGCATCAGCGGGGATCAGGAGATGAAGTACAGAGCAGTGGTGGAGGTGAGGTGATGTGAGCAACATCTTCTGAAACTCGACATTGGGAAGACTGAGGAGAAGGTGTTGGAGTTGTTTAGGAGGCAGAGGACTGCTCTGAGACCAGTCCGTATCAATGGTGCAGAGGTGGACATTGTGGACGAATACAAATACTGAGGTGTCCACATAGAGAATTAACTAAACTGGACTAAGAACACCACTGCCCTGTACAGAAAAGGTCAGAGCCGCTTTTATCTTCTTAGGAGGCTCAGATCCTTTAACCCTCTGGGGTCGGCCGTCACGCGGGCGTGATCTGCTCGCTTTTTTTCTCATCAGTGCAAAAGAGACTCAAAATACTCTGTTGATTTTGATCTTACATATAAGTGTTATACATTTTTCAAAACTGTTAAATGTCTTCTTTTATTTGTGTATACTCATAATAAAAACAAAATGTTGTGTTTTTCGTAAAATAAAGAAAATAAACATGATGCGCGTTCTCCCGTATCTCTCCAATGTGAAGTTCATTCTGAAACGCGACAGAACAAGACCTGTAACTCAGCTAATACTTGTCACTGTGACATGAAACATATCTCTTTACGAAGCTTGAAGTCTCCATTATTAAATAATGTAAATCATATCAAAAACAAATATTCTCTGTTTAAGTAATTCGTATGAAAGCAACGACATTTACAGTTTCTCCAGGCCCAGCTCATTAGCGCTAATGTGACCACACCCACGCCCGCGAGAGCTGTTCACATGCAAATTAGCCACGCGGAGGAACGCAACGCACTCCTCACCCTAAACAAAGCATCAGCAACTTCAGAGTTCTTCAGACCTGCTCTGCTTTTCACTGAGTTTGAAGACTGTTTGTGCTGTTTACCTTGGATTTACAACAGAAGAGTTAGAAGAACACTATTTGATTATGAGAACGGTTTTTAAGGTAAGACACGATTAGTAGCTTATTGATGTATGTCTTAACTTTACATTGTAGCTAGTTAAACTGCTGCCAGGCGACATATGAAATGTGATTGAAGTAAAAACATGAAGCCTAATGCTAAATGTAGCCTATATGTACGACACGAGAATGTTTTTATGTTCGATAATTAAACACAGCACGATATAACAGTAGGCTATAGGCTCGTATGCGTGTTTATTCATGGTGAATATTATAATAGTTAGACCGTGTTTACTGTTAAATACTGTGTTTGTGGATATCTGCTCACACGTAGATATGGTAAAAATAATGTTTCAGTTTGGTGCGGCTCTATCGCTTCAGTAAATGTCCTGTGCACGCGCTGTGAGATTCATGGTGAATATTATAATAGTTAGACCGTGTTTACTGTTAAATACTGTGTTTGTGGATATCTGCTCACACGTAGATATGGTAAAAATAATGTTTCATAGTTGGTGTGGCTCCGATCACTTCAGTAAATGCCCTGTGCACACGCTGTGAGTTTGAGTCACTCGTGCTGTGGGTTTGAAAAGCAAAACGCACCAAACATAGGCTTCATGTTTTTACTCCAATCTCATTTCATAACGAATGGAAAGGCTTGAAGTAACCTATGAAATATGTATCCCAAAATCGTGCAGCCCTATAGCTCTTGATATCAGCATGTTCACATGTGGGTTTTTTTTTTTCTAAAAAAATTTTTTTACAGGGACCAGCTGATGCCACTGAGTCCTGCTGACTTCAACATTCACCAGGAGTATCTCATGGTAAAGTGAAAAACATTGGAAATGAAAGGTATGTAGACTATGTTTCAGGAATGGCAAAGGTCTCTCTTGAACAGAGTGTGTGTGATCTAAAGATCAGTGTGTTCAATAATGTGCTTTTTTTTGTCATATGTTGTGTATCTTTGGATTATGTTGTGTTGTAAATAAATCCAAACAATCAAAAAGCCATTCTTTTTTAAGGCTCTCCTCATTCTTTGTGCAAGGCTCCTAATGGTAGGGCCTGATAGCACCTTATAGGGTCTTTGTCTTCCTCAGGTGTGAAAAGCATACATATTAATGAGAGATTCACAGTGGTTTACGCCTTCTCGCATAAAGCTTTCTTACACAAAAGACGTCATACAAATTTTAAAATGTTTTATTGTCTTATCTGAATGAGTATTCAGGATGATTTTCACATAGTTTTGGAGCAAATATTCTAGGCTACGTGATACAATTATCAAAAGTCTTGTGAAGAAATAATTAGTATTGGTTTTATGATCTTATTTCAGTGACAATTCTTTTTAGTTTTTTCACAAGCCACGCATAAACGTCATTATCTCAAAACTACAAGCTTTTACCTACATGCTGCTGACATATTACTGTAGCAGAGTTTGTGCTGAATACAGTGTAATAAGACTTTAGCCATGAAAATGTCACAAGTAACGGAAATAAGCACAAATGTCAGAGCATGACAGAACACCTCCAGAACCCAGAAAAAACCTCAGACCCCAGAGGGTTAATGTGTGCAGTTCCATGCTGCAGATGTTTAACCACTCAGTGGCTAGTGTAATGTTTTACGCTGTGGTAGCAGGGTGAAGACAAACTCATCAGGAAATCAGCGTCTGCCCTGGCAGTGGAACTAGTCTCTGGAGAAACTGATGCAGGATCCCCTGAACACCACACTGCACTCATATCAGAGCATCTTCAGCAGGCTGAGAACACCGGATGCAGTACAGAACGCCACTGAAAGTCCTCTCTCCCGGTGTCCATTCAGCTCTACAACTCCTCTCCCTTCTGCAGGATGAACAGCTGAGACAGTCAATGGACTTGTGCAATACTTCAGCAATCCTTCACCTGTGTAATATATTACTTGTGCTATAGTATTTGGTCTTACTTGTGCAAAGCAGAGGAAGAAGCACACGAGGTCACCCAAGCGTTGTGATGCTCTCGTGAACGCGCGTCGGAGACTGACATAGCAGAAAAGAAATGACTGAATAAAGTCAATATTTTTATTTATTTTTATTGGCCCACGAAAAAGTATTCTCGCCGCTTCATAACATTAAGGTTAAACCACTGTAGTCACATGGAGTATTTTAACAATGTCTTTCTGTGCCTTCAAACTGTTAATTAAATAGCTGTCAGTGGAGTTTCTTAACTAATTTATCTATTTTAATTCTTTATTTTCTTAAATAATAATAATGTAGCATGTACTCTATTCTCTTTGTGTTTCAGTGTGTTTGTTAGTTCTTGGCTGCGTTTCAGTCCACTTTTAGACACGCACTGAGTGAGCGAGTCTACCTCATATGTACACTTCAGGCACCTATCTGTCCCACAATGCAGTACGATTGTGAGGTCATATCAGCAGTTCGCACTCCCAGAGCTTGCGCTTCATTTATCCACACCTGACAACCTTGCACAGATGATGGAGGGAAAAGTACTTTACACCTGTAAGTGAACTCAGGTCACTTAAGCAGTTTAGAATAATTATATTGAGATGAAGCAACACAAATGTAACTACATTAACTGCTTATTGCTTAGATTTGTAAATATTTGTTCATTGTAATATTACATGTTATGGTTGTTTAAGACCAAGCTTCATTTGCATAAAGCACAATAATAAAGAAAAGTACAATGTTAATAATAACCAGCTTGCAGAAAAGTGGTTTACAATAATTTAACATTAACTACACATAAATTGTAAGAATGTTTGACCAAACACCCAATGCATATGTATTACAGCCAAGTGTGTTATTGTATGGGGTCAGATCAAGATACCTAGAAGCTTATTAAGCTTAGAGAAGCAAATGGCAGCCTGTTTACTGGCCGGAGAAATGCTGCCAAACTGGAGTGGAAGTTAGTATTCCTATCAGAAATGTTACATTTCATTAGCCACATTTGCAGGCTTTGCTGTTATTTTGAAGTACACCATTATGTCTGTTAATCACTGGCACACATAAAACAAGTAATTGTTTTGGAAATAACAGAATACTGGATATTCATATTATTGTTATTATTATTAATGTTATTATTATTATCAGCTGTGTTTATGTATTTGACCAGGACAATTGTTAAAGAAATGATGTTGGATGGAAAGGTGACAGGTGCCCAGGCTTCCAAAAAATGGGAAAATTTAAAGAAATAATATAAGGTAGCATCTAGCATTTATACAATTGTTCTGTAATCTAAGCTGCTGACATTTCAGTGCTGAGTTGCTGTTGTACACTTTGAAATTTTATTGGTACAGGTTTACAAATTGTAACCATGTTTTGTACTTTCCAACCTTATTTAGGAACCCTCCAACTAGCTCTGGGACAGACCAGAGCAGCTCTGGGACAGACCTCGAATATATTCAACTAACCAGCTGGTGCCATCCTCTTACATACCAGATCCACCTCTACCTGTGGCCCCAGAATCCCCAACTCACACAGCAGACATCATTACCAATAGCCAACCCCAACCACAGCCATCATCATCATCATCATCATCACATCAGCCACTGCTCTCTCGCCTGCCTCTCCATCTGCTTCCTCTGGCAACAGCCCCAAAACACCCACACCAAAAAGACGAAGGAAAGACCATTTGCTTAATTTTATGCAGAGGGAGGCAGACAGAGACACAGAGGTTTCAGAATCTGCAATGTCAGACTGAGCGCCTCTTAGACATACTAGAGAGGCTGGATGAAAGTTTTAAGCGCTAGCAATGCAGTACTAAAAAGAAACAAGGATTGTTGCCATTTTTCAGTATTTGCATTATATTTAGTTTTTATTAATTGATGTGTTGCCAAACTGTCATAAAGGAGATTTAAGATTTTTTTTTTTAAGATTATGGTTTATTTTTTGGCTAGTTACAGTAATTGCAGTTTGTATTGATGAGGAAAAAAAAAGTAATTAAGTGAATTATTTTAGTTTAATATGGAACATTTAATTTGTGACTTTGCACGTTTTATTGAATTCGAAATATTTTGAATGAATTTCACTATTTACAATGCAAAGTTTTCAATAAAAAGAACACAAAAAAATTAGTCTGAATGTATAATTACCACTACAGTTTTAAACATTAAACTATTTACATGTGTAGCAAATGATTTCCTTTAATAAACAAAAATGTATCATGAAAGTAATACAGTTTACTGCCTACAAGTAGTTGTGGTCATATAGCTGGGTCCTGGGTGCCTAAATATGGCGCGAGTGTATTCCTCACAGCTACTCCACTCAGATCTCCAGGACCCATTTGAGGAGGTGGTTCTACATCAGTTTCTGCTGCCTCAGGTCCAGGATCCTCCAAGTCCCCAACCCCCAGGCATATATTATGCAATACAGTACAACATGTGATGACATCAGGGACAAAATGTGAGTCAACTTCAAGGGCCTTAAAGAAGATACTACGCCACCTTGTCTTCATCATCCCGAATGCTCTCTCAATTACACACCTGGCTTTTGAAACATGGGCATTAAACCGTCCCTCAATGGCGTCCCTCAGATGTTCTTTAAATGGTGTAATAATGCATATGGGATGTTCAATGCAAGGATAACCATCATCACCTAGAATAAAATATCCTGCTGGTGGATAGAGAACTTGTGTGTATACTGGGCTGTTTTTCACTACTCCTGTGTCATGGACTGATCCTGGATACCCAGCAAAAATGTTGAGAAATAATCCATTGCTGTCACATATGACCTGTAATTGACAGGAATAAAAGAGCTTTCGATTGAAGTAATCCTGTGCGTTTGGTCCAACAGGTTTTTTTATATTTTAACATGGCTGGAGAACACACGAGAATCGGAATGGAGAACACACGAGACACAACACTATAAGTGTTATGATGGTGTGGAAGGAGAACCCAGGTGCAGACAGGATGCAGTGAGAACGTTTATTTAAACAGAAAAACAAGGGAAAACAAAGCCCACGATGGGGCAAAACAAGACAAGAAGGGTAGCACACCGAGACTAAGACTAGAACATAATCTAGGACTAGACACTTGACTTGAAGACTAGAGCAAAAGAAACAAACAGCTTACTCACAATACTTATAACGAGATGCAGACAAAGTACTCACAAAGTGTTACACGCAATAGTTGACTAACTAATAGTATCTCAGTAGCAAACAATGAACCGACACAGGACAGCAAACACACAGGGATTATAAAGGGAACACTAATGACAAGGACAGGTGAAACTGACTAGACAATAATCACAAGACGAGGATAACAAGGGGGCGGGGTAACGTAACAAGACAACACAAGCACATGGCCCAAACAGTGGCCATGCGCTTGTACATAAAACATGATTCTGTCATGATCCTGCCTCACGACCAGGGAAAATCAAAGACACTAAGGCAGAATCATGACAGAACCCCCACCTTAAGGAGCGGCTACCAGGGGCTCAGGGGAAACAAACGGGAGTCCGGGGACAGTGGGGACTGCAGCAGCAGGCAACGAAACGGAGACAAGGGGATTGACAGGAGGAAAGGAAGCGGGAACGGGAACGGAGTTCTTAGAAGCTTTTCCGGAGTCAAAGCTTCCCCGAGAAGAAGTGACACTCATCACCTCCGACTCAGGAGAGGCGTGGAATGTAGCAGACTTAGGTACAGCGTTCACATGGGCTGGCATGGGTGCTGTGCTCTCGGCGGCTGGTGTGGGTGCTGCGCTCTCGGCGGCAGGCGTGGGTGCTGCGCTCTCGGCGGCAGGCGTGGGTGCTGCGCTCTCGGCGGCAGGCGTGGGTGCTGCGCTCTCGGCGGCAGGCGTGGGTGCTGGGCATGAGACAGGACAGACAGGGGCTTGAAGGATCATGACAAGACGAGACAAGTAATCAGATAGGGTCTTGGCAGCAATGGTAACGGGCATCTCCTGACCAGCAGAAACAGACTGTAAAACAGCCTTAGCAGCAGAATCGGCCGCGGCTCTCTCCTCAGCCCTCACGACTCCAGACTCAGACACAGCTCTCCTTGTTACAGGTTCAGCAATGGCCCTCTCTGCAGCAGCCTCTGGAACAAAACTCTCCAACGCTGATTGGGGATCTGCGCTTACAGCAGCAGGAACAGTAACAGCATCGTCTGTAACAGCGGCGGGTTGGAGAGGCTTAACCCTCTGAGGTCGGCCGTCACGGGGGCGTGATGAGCTCACTTTTTTCCTTATCAGTGCAAAAGAGACTCAAATTACTCTGTTGATTTTTATCTTAAATTTAAGTGTTGTACATCATTAGATCCTGTTTAGTTTCTATTTTTTTTAGGGTACTCACAATAAAAACAAAGTGTTGTGCTTTTCGTCAAATAAAGAATAATAAACATGATGCGCGTTTTACCTTCTCTCCTTCAGTGAAGTCCATTCTGAAACGCGTCCGAAAAAATAACTGTAACTCTGTTAATACTTGTCACAGAGATACGAGAGATGTCTCTTTATGAAGCTGAGATTCTCTTCTTTTAAATGAAGTAAGCTACTAAAAAAAATTATATTTCCAGTTTATGTAATCCGTTTGAAACCAAGGAGAGTTACAGTTGTTTCGTTCTCCCCTCATTATCATTAATCAGCTCAGATCGCCACGCCCCCAGCGCTTTTCACATGGTAAAATAGGTGATCTATGCATCGCACACGCGGCACGCCCCGCGATTAAGCCACAAAAACATGAAGCTTCTTCATCAGATCATTCACTGTTAGTTCATCGCGTTTGGAGGATGGCAGCAGCACGCTACTCCGACAGAGAGGCCCTTCAGATGATTCTGGACAGTGATGACGAATTCACATTTTCTTCAGAGGAAGATTGCAATTCGGACGACGAAAAGGCTGCATTTTCAAGAACGAATTGATCCAACCGAGGATAGAAGTTCGGAGTAAGTTTTTTAGTGTTATAATTCATTCGTTTTCTTATCATATAGAGCTCAAATGAATTTTATATTTTGCCTAGTTTTGGCTAGCTTTTGACATAGGAAATACCTCACAATATCCCTAACATTGTATGCTCGTGTAAACTTTTTAAATGTGATATTCTCTGAACATATTTGTATATAGCATACATATTTTTCACTCAGTTTTGATTATGACACTGATTATCATGCTAAATAGCCTACTGCCTTATGTGTAGTGCATTTTGTTCGAGAATAACTTCTAGGTTATGTGATTGAGATAAATATATTTCAGACTCCGGTAAAATACGTGATACTGTCTAAATACAATATATATAAATGTTCAGTTTTGGTTAGCCCATGACTTATCATGCTAAAATAGCCTACTGCCTTAGCCTATGTGTAATGCATTTTTTGGGGAATAACTGCTAGGTTATATGTGATATTTCAGACTCTGGTAAAAACGTGATAGATTCTGTCTAAATACAATATGTTATATATAAATGTTCAGTTTTGTTTAGCCTATGACACTTTATCATGCGTAAATACTTGTTTGTGAATACAGGTGTAATGTTTGAAATGTAAGTTAGTGATGTGTCGTTCGTTCGCGAACAATCCGTTCATTGTGTAGCCTATCCCTAAATGCGTGCTGTCTATATGGGCCATAGATACTCGCAAATGTTCAGTTTTAGTTAGCCTATGACACTAATTATCATGCTTACTGCCTTATGCACTGTGAATACAGGTGTAAATGTTTGAAATGTAGCGATGTGTCGATCGCGAACGATCCGTTCATTGAGTGTACATAATAAATGCGTGCGTTCTATATGGGCCATCAACAGATACTCTGCTGTATACATAATGTATGCTAACAGTTATTTTGTTTTGTTTTTAGGAATGTGGCATCATGCTCTCCTTCTCCAGCACCTCGCAGAGGGACACGCAGGTCTCGTTCAGTTCTCAGTGCGATCGAGAATAATACTGAGTAAGTGCATAGACGTAATATCGTTTACATCGTCATAATGTAAAAGTTCCTATTATTGTGTGAAATTAATCCATGGTAATTAGTGATTGATAAGCGTAATAATAATACAGTTTCTTTGATTGTGTTATCAGCATGCATTCTATATGGGCCATCAACAGATGTTGTTGTTGTTGTTGATACTTTATTGATCCTTTGCAGGAAATTATATTGTCACGGCAGCTTTAACACTCAATAACAAAACATAATACAAAAAAAACAATAATACCTATATAGAATATTCAGTAACAGATGCATATTCAGTACAGAATATTCAATAACTCTGTTGTATACATAATGTATGCTAACAGTTATTTTGTTTTGTTTTTTAGGAAATTGGCTGCATCACGTTCTCCTTCTCCAGCACCTCGCAGAGGGACACGCAGGTGTCGTTCAGTTCTCAGTGCGATCGAGAATAATACTGAGTAAGTGCATAGATGTAATATTTTACAGATGAAATGTAGCCTAATTGTGTTTACATCGTCATAATGTAAAAGTTCCCATTCTTGTGTGAAATTACAAATATGTCTTTTTTAAATCCATGGTAATTAGTGATTGATAATGATAATAATACAGTTTCTTTGATTGTCTTATCAGCATGCTCACACTTTTTCTTTCTTCTTTTTTTATAACAGATGTGACAATGTCCAAGCACCAGTTCCGAAGAGAGCCAAGGCAAACAAGCAGACGAGTAACATGCAGTCCACGCTGTCATGGAAAACAGAGACCGATGTTGACATGGTTCCACAGACACTGCGATTTCTTCCTGCACGGGAAACTGGACCGCAACTGAGCTCTGTAGACTCGCATTCGCCCATGAGTCTATTCAAACAGTTTTTTAAACCTGTGGTAGTTTTTTTTTAGTATTCTTTGAATAAAAATATTTTTTTTATAAAAAAAAACAAGTTTGGTATTTTTATGTTTGTTTTTTTGAAAGGATGTGTTAAGTGATAGTAATGACTTTAAGTCTTTACATTCTTAGGAAAGAACGTAAATTCTATTTTGAATAAATGCTGTTCTTTTTAACTTTTTGTTCACCAGTGAATCATTCTTTGTTCAGGCTGCCTCAAAGCACCTTGATGGCCCATTAGCCATTGGGGGAGTGTCTTTAGTCTTCCCAGGTGTAAATCACATTAATATTCATGGGCATTAACACTCCCACGCATACAGCACTGCTGACCCAAAAACTGATGTAAGAAATTCAAATCGTTATATTGATGTTTCTGAAAGAGTGGTCAGAATGATTTTCACTTCATTTTGAAGTAAAAATTCTAGCCTACAAGAATAGTAACTCAAAAGTATTGTGGACAACTATTCATTATGTGTTAAATGGCCTTATTGCAGTGACATTTTTTTTTCCAAAACGTACTAACCACGCATATTATTTTTTTTCTATAAAATGCAAACAAGTACATCAATTTTGCTCACATATTATTGTAGCAGAGTTTGTGCTGAATACAGCAAATTTATATGTTGGCAAATGGTATGTTTTAAGTAGCTGAAATAAGCACAAATGTCAGGGCATACCAAAACACCGAAAGAGCCCCAAAACAGCTCAGACCTCAGAGGGTTAATGAACAGGGGGGGAGAAACTGACAGAGGACAAGAGGCTCTTTCTTCCTCTTCTTCCTTCTGGGTCGCGGAGCAGAGTCCATAGCCAGGCTTGAGACCGGTAAGGGGGGCGAAGAGGAAGATGAATCAGGTACAGGGGAGACCATCGCAGGAAAGGGGAATTCCGTGGAGGACGACTCCGACGCTGATTCCCACGACAAACGTCTTCCACGCTTTCTACGGGGGCTGACGGACACAGGTGGTGGATCAGGAGTCGGGGTGGAAGATGCTTGGTCCTCAACCATCACAATGGCTAACATGCAACCCTCAGGGATGGCTGGAAGTGTGGCAGGAGGTGAAGACACAGGGGGACCCGGCTGCTCCCTCCGAGACAAGCGGTCCACCATGTTGCGAAACGGGCGGCGGACCAAACTCTCTCGTTCAGCAAGGGGAGGGAGGACTTTGAGACCCGCGACGAGGTAGCGGTTGACCAGGGCCTCCGGCAGGAAGAACCTCTTCTCCTCAATGACCTGGGCGTACTTCTTCAGGGTCAACTCACCCTGGGGAGGGAAAGGAAGCTTGCCTTTGGAACTGTCAGCGATAGCCGAACGCCACCACAGATCCGGGTCGGAAGGTTGCAGACAAGTGGACAAGGACTGCATGTCTGCTGGGTTCGGTTCTGGTCGGTTCATTCTGTTATGATGGTGTGGAAGGAGAACCCAGGTGCAGACAGGATGCAGTGACAACGTTTATTTAAACAGAAAAACAAGGGAAAACAAAGCCCACGATGGGGCAAAACAAGACAAGAAGGGTAGCACACCGAGACTAAGACTAGAACATAATCTAGGACTAGACACTTGACTTGAAGACTAGAGCAAAAGAAACAAACAGCTTACTCACAATACTTATAACGAGATGCAGACAAAGTACTCACAAAGTGTTACACGCAATAGTTGACTAACTAACAGTATCTCAGTAGCAAACAGCAAACAATGAACCGACACAGGACAGCAAACACACAGGGATTATAAAGGGAACACTAATGACAAGGACAGGTGAAACTCTGGGGTTGACCTGTGCAATTTGCCTTTGGTCCTGAAATTTGGAAGAATACATATTTGGTTTAAATAATATGAAAAAATAACACTAATAACAACATACTGCATATAATAATAATAATAATAATAATAATAATAATAATAGTAATAATAATAAATATTATTATTGCATCCTCCACAGCAACTCCATGTTGTTGGAGGTCACCCGCAAGGACGTCAAGCCATCGGGTGCGGGGTTTACCTCGTGGTCGTCTCCAGCCTGCGGCTCTCGGATCAAACTGGAGAATGGCTCTCGTCGGGTGGTCAGGAGGGAGATGGAAGACATGGCCGAGCAAGCGGGTGCGACATTGCGCAACCAGGCAAGATGCTCTGGGATGGCACGTGTGGGCTCTAAGCACTTGATTGGAAACCAGCTGGGGCCACCTGATCTTCTCAATGGTCCTGAAGCCCCTGCTACCTAAGCCATCAAATATTGTAGTCAGTGTCTTATTTAAGGGCCAAGTCTCAGAGCCATAAAGCAGGATGGAGAGTACTGCTGAGTTGTAAATCCGGAGCTTCGTCTTGCGTGAGATGGTCTGGTGCCGCCATAGTGGTTTCCAGAGAGACTGCAGAGCTGACCCAGCCAGGGCTCTTCTCTGCCCTGTGTATGTAATCTCTGGTTTTAGATCCCCGTTGTCTGTCACTAAGGATACACAAAGTTTTTTCTGGCTCTACAATATCATTGCCAAACCGCAGGGAGGTTGGATGCGGTCCATCACCGACATATATGAACTTGGTTTTTGTCCACCTGAAGGCCAAGCTTCTCAGCCTCTTCACTGTATATGCCCAGAGCCTCTCTCAACTGGCTGTAGGACATCCTGAGCAGGATGGTTTCGTCAGAGTACTCCAGGTCAGTCAGGTGGTATCTGCCGAAGGACACTCCGGGGACCCGCTAACAAACCCTAGACATTAGGTGGTCAATGATGCAGTTGAAGAGGTCAGGAGCAGCCACGCAGCCCTGCCGAACGCCACTGGAGCTGGGAAACCAGTCTCTGCCGTTGATACGGACACAGCTAGGAGCGTTGCTATAAAGCAGCTTGAACAGTGCAACGATCTTGGGTGGTGCTCCGAGGGCGTGTAGGATACTCCACAGTGAAGTGTGGCAAACGGTGTCAAAGGCAGCCTTCAGATCTATGAACCCGATGTAAAGATGGCAATCTTTACGGAATTCATAGGTCTTCTCTATCAGCAAGCGAACGGCGGAGATTTGGTCTGTTTTGGAGCGGTTAGGCATGAAGCCAGCCTGCTGGGGACAGCGGCTGCTTCTGATGGCTGGGAGGGCACGAGTGAGCAAGATCCTGGTAAAGAGTAATGCCTCTGTGGTTGCCGCAGACTAGCCTGTCACCTTTACATTTCCAGAAGGGCAAGATGACTCCTCTGATCCAGTCGCTGGGAAGCCTCTCTGTCTCCCACACCTCATTGAATATGTGGGTAAGCCACTCGACGATGGTTTCACCCCTGGATTTTAACATCTCAGCGGTTATTGCACAGATGCCGGGAGCTTTCCTGTTGTTAAGTTTTTCCAGAGCGGCTCTGACTTCCTCAGGTGTGGCAGCATTAGCGGCCGATAGGATGGCAGTATCAGCAGGGGAGGTACCGTGCTGCAGAAGGAGGCTGAAGTGCTCTTTCCAGCTTTCGAGGCAGTTTGCTTCAGTTGCTATAAGATTGCCATCGGAATCTTTCACCAGGGCTGTCTTGATACGTGGGCCATTACGGGCTTGGCGCAGCAGCCTGAAGATACGGCTCATATTGTTGTTATTGGCCACGGACTCTATGTGTTTAGCTTCTGCTTGCCAGAACTTCTCCCTATCCTCGGCTATAGCCACATTGCGCTGGCGGTTCAGTCGCTGATACTCCGTCATATCACCTCGGAGCCGGGCCTCACGACGCCGGTCAATAATGTTGAATGTTCTCTCCGATATCCAGGGCTTTTTCGGGGAAGGTCGGAAGCATCCGAAGACATTGTGAGCTGACTGGATGATACTTTCCTTGAAGGTCTGCCAGTCGTTCACCTTGTTGGTAGCCAGGTTATCAAAGGTGCGGCGGATGGTGCAACTGAAATCTGTGGCGATGTTTGGATCACTGAGTAGGGAGGAGTCCAGACGAGGCTGTGTCTTGGTGTGCTGGTTGGCTCGCAGCTTTAACTTGAGCTGGGCCACCAGCAAGCGATGGTTTGTTTTGCCAAGCTCTGCTCCTCGGTACACATGGCAGTTGGTGACAAACAGCTTCCAGCATCGAGAGATGAGGATATGCTCCGGCGCTTTTCTGGTTCTGCCATCTGGGCTGTACCATGTCCAGTGATGGATAAGCTTCTGGGTAAACCAGGTATCAGCAATGCAGAGGTTGTTGTGATGGCAGAGAAAAAGAAGGCGGTTACCATTGTCATTTGTGAACCTGTCAGCAAAGGTTGTGTCGACAGGTGAGCCTGTGAGCCGGTCACTGCTAGACAGAGTAGCGTTGGCATCGGTGAGGATGATGGTGATGTTGTGTGGTGAGGCTTGGCCAACAGCCTGATGGAGTTGGTCAAAGAAGGCATACTTTGCTTCCTCATCAGCAACATCGGTGGGGGCATAAGCAATGATTGTCATCTTGCCGTGTTGTTGGAGAAAGTGGGCTGACAGTAATCTGTCACTCAGGGGTGTCCAGTTGCTGAGGGACTTGCGGAAGGCTTTTGGTATGACAAGTGCCACGCCATAAAGGCCTGTCTGTCTCTGGGGGCCACTCCAAAAATAGCAATGGTCGCCTGCAGTTGTTTCGCCATTGCAATGCCATTGAATTTCACAGAGCCCATCTAGGGTGACCCTACCAGGAGCAAGCTCCCGATGGTATCGCTCTACGGGGTCCCTGGAACACGCAAGCCCTCACACCATGTTAAGGCCAGACCCGAGAGAGTAGATGATTGTCATGATTAAAAGTTAAAAATGGCAAGTGAAGTTGGTTCATGAATTTTTACATGTATGCTAATCAAGACTATTTACAAGATACTGTTGCTCTGTAATGGGTACAGTTGTGGTTCAAAAGAAATAGAAATAACAATATTTAAATTATTACAGATTCAAGACTAGACTGTTACAAATAAACAACCTGAATCTGGGATTGCGTCACTCTCTGAAAACGTTTTCTTTTCAGGTGCAGAATTTGCCAAATAATTCCGCAAAGTGACACCACATCTAATGAAAGGTGTCCATGGTCTCCACAGCGACCTCCATAATGTCACAGTTTCACTCCTCACATGTGTTTCCCTGTCTGTGTTTCCCGCCACTGATCAGTCGCCATGGACACCAATCACCTTCATCACAGCTGTTAGTCATTTGTTAATTATCTCTGTGCATTTAGTTCCTGCTTGTGCTCTGTCAATTGTCCGGTATTGTTTGAATCACCCTGATGTGTGTGTGCTCCTTTCGTCTTCTGGAATAAACTACTATTATTTGGATTTGCTTGCCTTCGTGAACTCTTTTGAACTTGCCTCACGCAGTATCCTGACACATAACAAGTGATCAAGGGCTTAGGGCATTCCATTTAAGCCTTATGCACGAGTTCCGGGTCCGCCAGTAGTGGGCACTCGTGCAACGTAAGCAATGACATACATCCGAGTGAACGAAACGGAGGGAAGTTAGCAAGTGAAGGGCATGACAATTTTGGACTGGAACAAAAGCTGTGTCCCAATGTGAAGGCTGCATCCTCCGAAGGCCGCGGACATAAATGGACCATGTTGAATTTATTTATGGTAGGCCTACTCAAAGGGTTTGTAAACTCACGGATTTGTGGCCTCTCCCCCAGTCTGTGCCAACCTGGCCTCCTGTTTATGCGGGATGCATTTAATTATGTTTAAACTTAATATTTCTTGAATTTTCTAAAAACGAAATTTAGGACATTTGTCTTTAAAGTCAAATTGTATAGGAGGAAAAAGCTCAGTATAATAGAATAAGCAAAAAAAAGACTTCACATATAAAAAAGAAATATAACGCAAACACAAGGTTAGGTTATATAAAAATAAAACATTCATAAATTATTTTATGATTAACATATTAGCCTACTGTCTTCAGTGAACTCAACGCAAATGATAATAATATTATTAGCCTACATTTAGGCTACACATTTAGAATGCGCTTTTTTCCAAAAAAGAAACAAAGAAATTTGTCAAATGTCAGTCATAATAGAGGGCTAAGATTATCACAAATAAACACGATTTTGACGCAAGTGTGTGTGGGAGTGTGGAGCGCGCACTGCATGGCACGGAGGCGCGGCCACGAACACTTGCATTTTCCCCATCAACAGTGGAAACAACTTGAAAAATACTCTATAATTTCTGGTCATACAGAAAAGAATAATACATCATTTGCAACTACTTTTATTTGTCCAAACTTACATAACAAGAAAACGTGCTTTTGTAAAAGAAAAGAAAACAATCAGTCACGCTTTCATGATATCTTGTGAACTCGAGCACATCTCAAAAATGAACTGAAACAAAATATACTACCTAGCCTAAAGCTTGAAATGTTCACTTTTACACGAACAATTAAAATGGCACGTTATTTAATTCAGACACATTTATTATCATAAATTATGGTTCCAGAGACATGGCTCTTCTCATTCAGCACTGCGGGAAAAATATAATTTACAGGTTCTAATCTGGCCTGTCTAATTGATATTTTTTCCATAGTAATTTGTGAATATTTGTAAATGCGGCAAAAAGTCTTTTTTTTTTTTTTTTTTTTTGCACAGCATTTGTGTAGCCTACAGTTCAAATGTTGGTGTTCAACTTTGCCTTTTAAAAATACAACAACCATTCATTTTTAGTTTTTCAATTACGGGTTAAAAAAAAAAACAAATGGACGCAATTAACTACCTTATATTATTAAATATTTCAAATAATGTATTTGTAGAAAAGTTTAGCCCCTTTCACACAGCACTTTGAACCCGGCAAATTGCCGGCAAATTGCCAGAACGCCTTCTGTGTGAACGCAAACACGACCCGGGATTGATGCCGGGATCGATCCCGGGTTGGGGACCTAGTAACATTGCCGTGTTCAGACCCGAAACGCGCGCTGTGTGAACAAAAGCCAGAACCAATGCCGTAAGGGGTGTGTAATAGTGATGACGCATGTGCCATCGCGCGACTCTGTTGCTCTTCGAAGAAAGTTTGTGTTCGTCATCAACAAAGAAAGAACGAAAAAATGTCTGCAAACTGGAAAGAAGCAGAGACAGGAGCTCCTCACAATCCGCGCCGAAGCTGCGATCGTTCACCAGCTCTGAAGGTGCGCGGGTGCACATGTTTTCGACGCGTACGTTACACGTCTCATCCTGACGTCACGCGGCTTTCCGGGACATTAACGGGTTGTGTGTGAACGCACTCACAGATCCCGGCAAATCACTGGCAGTGTGAATAAACCGAAATCAAAGTACTAGTCAATCAAAATACTAGTAAAATCAAAGACTTTAATCTAAAAACTATCACTAAAAATAGTGATCACTATCACTAAACTCAAACTGTCTTTAGTTTGATAATCCGTGTAAATTTGCATCCATTCGTTTTTCATTTTTTAACCCGTAATTGAACAACGAAAAATGAACGGTTTTTGTATTTTTAAAACGCAAAGTTGAACACCAACATTTGAATTTGAACTGTAGGCTACACACCAAATGCTGCACCAAAAATGCTGTCGTCACCGCCGCGCAATGACTTATGGGGTAGATCAGGGTAGGATAGGCAGCTAAGGATCCATTTATGCATCCTTCCTTTCACAGGGAAACGAAGGGTGCATTTGGCGTCGCTTTTGAATCAGGTTAGCCTTCGTCGCGCCGCGATGATGCAACCGGCCTTCGAATACGGCCTTCGAAGGATGCGGAATTGAATTGGGACAGCCTTCGCCGCGCCGCTGTGACGCAATCGGCCTTCAAATGCGGCCAATCGGCCTTCAAATGTGGCCATCGGAGGATGCAGCCTTCACATTGGGACACAGCCACAGCCATACTCTGTGAACGAGTTTCCCTCAGTCTGTGTAATTAGTCTGTTAATGTGTCATTCTGTTCACCTATGTGCTAATTAATCACCTTTGATTGGTCCACGCTAGAGAGAGAATGAAGGGCACCATCTGTCACTTTGAGTGATTTATGACCCTTGATTGACCACGCCCCCTTTTTCCCACGCTTAGTCCCGCCCCTTTTCCCACGCTTAGCCGTGGGAAAAGGTAAATAACTGGATGTTGATCTTTTAACGTTTTAACATTTTAGATGTTTTATGAACTAAAACATTTTGATAACTTTAAGAAGAAAATGCAGTTTAAACAACTTACAAGTGTAAACGCTTATCATGTGACCGTGGGAATTCCCACGGTACGGAACCCCTCCCATCCGAACCGGTTCCGGTCTGGGCACGTGTTGTACACCTGTTACGGGCATCTGTCTTGATCAATGTAAAAAATGTTCAAAATAATGGAAAAACATTCAAAACAATACATTTTCAATCTTTTTATGAAGGATGACAGAAAACAGAGATAGGTTGAGTGTTTTTTATTAAAGAAAAGGGTCATAACACGTAGTGATTAAAACCATTAAGATACATATGTCTTTACCTTTACACATTATTTAGTAAAATGTTTCATTTTACATAAACATCTGTTTTAAAAAGAGTTTTCAATCACAAAAATAACATATATTTTGGGCAAAAGTTGTGCTTTTCACATAACACGTAGTGATTAAACCCATTAAAACATTAATGAGAAAGTTAAAATTGTGTTTTCCACAATAACACACAGTGCTTAAAACTATTAAAACAATTTATATCATTAAGATACTATTGTGTTTAGTGTTCATACACTTAAAACATTAATGAAAAAGTTTAAAAGCTGTTTTCTTAACGTTATCAAAATGTTCTAGCATTAAAACCGTTTGTATTAAAATTACTTGCATCTAATATGTCTTCAGTGTTCACACACACTTGTAAGTTGTTTAAACTGCATTTTCTTCTTAAAGTTATCAAAATGTTTTAGTTCATAAAACATCTAAAATGTTAAAACGTTAAAAGATCAACATCCAGTTATTTACAGAAAAGTAAGACGTGTTAAAAGTTTTTTTTTCATTACAAAAGTTACATTTAACCTTCATTATTTTTGTCAAATGTGTTACATTTTACATAAAACACGTCATAATATTAAAACTACATTGTGTTAAAAATATAGTTTTTTAGAGGTCACCATACATTTTGTAAAATGTTAAAACGTTTAGACATAAAAAAAATAAATAATTAATACATTTAAAAATATAATACGATAATTAACCTGTTAAGCTTCACCCCCAATTTTGAAAAATCCCCAGAAATGGCATACCCAAACTGAAACAGATACAGTTCATGAACCATTTGTTCTAAAAGCACAAGTATGATCTCATTTGAAAGCTGACACCTGGCAGTTTATTGCAAATGTAGAATTAATTATTGTCATAATGAAAAATAAATGTTATAAATAGCTTTAAAGTTTTGTCAAGTTATTAGAAATTTATTTTTATGAAATATTTTCATGAAAATAAAATTGAAGTTGGCCCTGTAGCAATCTAGAAATGCACTGCAGCTAAAGCCACAAGTCTGACCATGTTATATTACAAATCTGAAGATGATATGTCTAAAACTCTTTATTTAGTTAAATGTTTTTCAAGATCATGTCAAACGACTTTATTTTGATTAGACTCTAAAAAGCAAACTGATGTTTATTGTCATTTTCTAAGCATCTATTCAGTCTATTTTCTCTATTGTGTTGTGGTCTAAACGATCTCCATTCAGTGACAGTCTCCCCTGCACACATTCACACCTCTCCAGCCTCTGGTTATTGCTCTAAATATGCTTTCTTTTGTCTGCATTATAATTACTAACGACTGGCTATTCACACTGTTTCAACCCCTAATCTCTTTTAGGGAAAGTTCTCAAAGTTCTCATCTTACATTTGAAACTATATAAAATGACCTTCTTGAAAAAATAAACATTTCAGCAAGCAGTCATATTTAGAAATATTCATAAATATAACAGCTAGGTAGCAGGTGCACCAAGGGCTAGCTAGCATGTTAGCTTAGCACACCATCAATACACGACAATTTATGAGATTAAAACCATGTTTGTGCTCTAAAACTTACTTTATAGCACAAGTCGAGTGTTTTAAATAACCTTCTGTGCTCTGATTTGGCTTCAGATAAAAAAATCGGACAGAAAATATAGTATTTTATAGTATTCTTCACCATGATAAAGTCTATATCGATTAGCATTACATTATAAATATAATCTATTATTATGAAAATACCTGACATGGCTCGAAGAACACAGGTAAACCAAATATCATTGCAATCATGTTTATTGTCTTCAAAACATCTTTATCTGCATGTTACAGCGATCTCTGTTAGTGTTTACGTCGTGATGGACTTCCTGAAATGTCACATGATATGATTCTTCTTTGTGTTCCAAATTTGGAGTCCATATGTGTACAGGGCGCCCTCAGGCTGCCAGTATGTATTGAAAACACAGTACATCAGAGTCTCCAGCGCTCATAATGATTAAATCGACGCATTTGGGTAGATATTCAATAAATATGATTCCTGTCTATATAAATCTGATGTAAACCTATGAGAATCTATCAATATTTCTCCAAATCTGTACACTTTTGAGCTAAAAGCCCTGATGGACGTTGTTTTGTCAAGCTCTGTCGTGACGATCTCACTGGAGTTTTTTTCTGAATGGAAGCGGCTGACGCTCATAATTCATATCAAAGGTATCGACTCATTTTTTGATTACATAACTCCAGACACAAATTAAGACATAACTGTCACTATAAGATTCTCAGAATACAATAGTGGTCAAATACTAAACCTTCAGTCTTATATCTTTTTAAAGATGTATAGTTTGTCAAGGTATTAACATTGAATCTGATAGTAACTTTGAACGATTTAAAAAAAAAAAAAACGCTCAGAGCGCCCTCGCTCTGGCGAAGGTTAAGAGGTTAAATAAATAAAAGTTTTAAATTGTGCTTTCTTAAAGTTATCAAAATGTTTAAGAAGTAAAAACATCTAAAACTGTGTGTATTAAAATTACATCATACAAATATAACTAATTACTATATTTGAAGATGTACTTTTTCACATAACACATATAGTGTTTAAAACTATTAAAACAATTTATATCATTAAAACATGTATGACTTTAGTGTTCATACACTAGTAAAATGTTAAAACATTAATGTAAAAGTTTAAATTGTGTTTTATTAACGTTATCGAAATTTTCTAGCATTAAAACATCTAAAACAATGTGTAATGCAATTTTATATCAAACAATAGATCTATTTTCTATCATACGTTTTCTAAAATTAAAACATCAAACAAATAGACCTAACATGTCTTCAGTGTTAAAAATCACAATATCAAAAACACATGCATACATTTTTTTAAAAAAACTGACTTACGTTTTTTACATCCACGCTTTGTTGTTGAAAGAAGAACAAAAGTAATTTAGTTTAAAGATTTAATCCAACACCAAAGATTTAATCCGTCACCAAAGGTATTAATCCAACAGCAATGGTATTTCCAACTCCAGAGGTTTAGAGATTTTAATTCCCAAAGTTACAACATCCATGTGAGGAGCTCCGCGAAACACATCCGCTCTCTAACATCCCAAAAGTTAGACTGACAATAGCAGCCGATGCACAATAGCCAGACGCAAGCTCCACCCCTAGACCCCATCCCACACCTA
>JAZAVI010000623.1:0-33150 GCA_036326025.1 Chrosomus eos | reverse complement strand
TGCTTTAGTTGGTATGCTGATGCTATAACATGTGTTTTTCTATTGCTGCTTGAACTGTGTTTTTGCAAGTCACACTTGTGCACACACACAGTTTATTAATGATTGGATTTGTCAAAATATAAAAAATCATCATATTGTCTGTTCATCCACTAAAGAATTCGTTCTCACTCATTCAAAGTTTAATCCTCAACCAAAAGTGTTAAATTACCACCACAGCAATAAATTACAATGACTCATTTTTTTTAACACATCATACATAAACAAAAAAAACAGAGCTACACTGTCTTGAAGAAACACAGAGATATCACAATTTAGCACATTAATCTCAACAATGGTGGCAATATATTTTTATTCATGCAGCAGTGCATGCTGGGAGTTTTATATTATCCTGGAACCCAGCATGCACTGCTGCATGAAACTTTTGATTGTTACCATTGTTGAGATTCATATTATAATTGTTGATGTCTGTGTGTCTGACTCAAATAGGATTTTTTTAATACAATATATGATTACAACATTCTTCAGAAGACATGATTAGCCAAAATATAGATTTCATGTTGTAGATTCACAGATTCATTTTGTTTCCATAAATTAATGTAAGTTGCGTATCAAGTACCCATATATTCAAAGAATGTATACAGATCTGAAAATCAGATCACAAAAGCAAAACCACAAGATCATTTCCCTCTTGACTTTTTCCTGCTACAACAAATATGCTTTTATAAACTCATTGTTACAACAGTCAGAGAGAGATGAATGTAAGAAGTCCAGGGACAAGAGACCAACTAAAGCAAATACTGATCTCCATTATGGTGACAACAAACTTTATTATTTTTACTTTATTATCTGTTAATTCTCAACAAGAACTTTTGTACAAGTATGACAGAAATAATTATAAACTGGTTTGTAAACTGGTTTCACACTCAGTGTTGCTGGAAGTCAGTTGTATTTTTTGTGTTTCTCTTTTTCTGTTCTTGTTTCTCTGTCCTTCAGTGATTCTGCTTATCAGGTGTTCATCAGTGTCTCAATTCATCAACTTCTTTTCATTCAAGTGAACTACTATAGGGAATAGTGAATGAGGGTATAGGATGTGATTAGGAACACAGTCTCTGAGTGTGGACTTTGAGAGCTGTTAACTCACAGTATATTCCTGTAGGCTAGTTTAGTTTTCAACAGTATATTACTGTTTTAATGGAAAATGGTATGCTATTGTATTTTATACAGTATTTTACTGTAAAAAACCTGGTAAGGTCTAACAGTGTAGATAACACCACAAATGTAACGTTATCATGGTACGAGCATGGAGCATTATTCCAACGTCAAGCTGATAAAAGTAGCCTATTAGTGTAACGTTGCAGTGGGAGTTTACATGAGTTTCCAGCATGTTGTGTGATGCTTTCTCCGGTGTGTTGAAAGTCTCAGTGTGGCCGGTACCATGAGTGCTCGCTCTTGTGTTTGAGCACACACAAGAGCACGAGCGCTCTTCTAAAAAATTGTTGCAATCTGAAATATCACCGATATAGGCAGCTAAAAAATACATACAGCACCTTTAAATAAGATATTTAAAAAATAAATCTTGTGAAAATAATTTCTTCACACCTTAAAAAAGCTTGAATGTAACTTCACCCTTGAATCCTGTGCACGGGTCTATGGATATGCAAATTAGTCCCCGCCTCCAATCTATCACACTAGTTCAGAGATCGGATTTAAAGGGATCACCCAAAAATTGCGTAGGCCGTCTGTTCGGAAGCTAGTTATTAAGTCAAATTAAGTCATATAAGTCGATAAAGATTTAAATATGGATATTTTTCTTACACGAATGCATCGCTTCACTTCAGAAGGCCTTCATTTAGATCTTCAGGCAGATCTTTACAGTATTTGCTGTTTTCTTCATCATCCTCAGGGAAGTGTAAAATAAATTCAACTACACTGTTAGCCCTTACCGGGTTTTTTTACAGTAAAATACTGGCAACACTGTTGCCAGCAATTTACTGTTAAATGTACAGTTATTTACTGTAATCTACAGTATGTTACTGTAAAAATGCACTAAAACTCGAGTTAACTAATTTCATTTGCAGAAACCGACTGCCTTAAATTGACCAACTATATTAACTAACATTTATAATACATTAATAATGTAAGCAAAGTATTATTGTGAACTTATTTCATTTGAAACCACAATAAAACTTTTTTAATTAAAGCGATTTCCACTGGACCAGCAACTACACAGTCACTGCCTTTTAAATAAAGCAGCATGCAGTGTATCATCAATGTTTGTAGCTCTTCTCCTAGACTGAAGCACAGGCTCTACTCTTCAGCACAACGGTGACCAAAAAAACTACATTTTACAGTAAACTACTGGCAACAGTGTTGCCAGTATAAACCTGTTTAATAACTTACAGTTTATTACTGTTAAAATACATCTCGTGGGTGTGTCTTTTTATCTTACACTGTTAACCCTTTCAACCCCACAGGAAAATTCACACTACAAAGAGTAAAAGTAACATTGACAGTGTTGCAGTGAGATAATTAAGGGAATATGTAAGTGATTGTTGAGCATTAGTGATGAACACCTGCTGTTAACAAGCAGAATCACTGAAGGAAAGAGGAACACCAGAACAGAAAATAGAGAAACACAAGAACTACAACTGGCTTCCAGCCATTACACATTATTACACTTATTATTAACCAGTAAGGCTTTATTTCTGTCATACATCTACAGAAGTTGTTAAAATGTTTGGTTTGAAGTTACCATTATAGAGATCAGTGCTTGCTTTAGTTGGGTTGCTGAAGCTAAAACAATGTGGTTTCTTTTTGCTGCTTGAACTGTGTTTTTTGTAAGTCACACTTGTGCACGCACACAGTTTATGAATGATTGCGGTTATAATGATTATGATGACAAAAATCAGCATATTGCCTGGTCATTCACCAATCTAATTCATTCTCATCTGTTCAGAATTTAATCCTCAATCAAAAGTGTTACATTACCACCACTGTGAAACCACAGCAATAAATTACAATGACTCTTTTTTTAACACCTCATGTATAAACAAAACAAAAAACAGAGCTACGCAGGCTTTCAGAAACACAGAGATATCACAATTTAGCACATGAATCTCAACAATGGTGGCAATATTTTTTAATTTATTCATGCAGCAGTGCATGCTGGGAGTTTTATACTATCCTAGAACCCAGCATGCATTGTGACATCAAACGTTTGATTGTCACCATTGTTGAGATTCATATGCTGATTGTTGATGTCTGAGCAGGAGGGAAAAAATTTTAATACATTAATGGTTACAATATTCTTCAGAAGACCTATTTACAAACATATTTATTATGTTTCACAAATATATACTAAATATGAAATGCTCATACATTCACAAATTATATACAGGAAGTATCTGAAAATCAGACATGTCCAGGATGATTGTAACATCACAAAAGTCAAAATCACTAGATAAACTCCCTCTTAACTTTTTCTTGCCACAACAGATGTGCTTTATTAACTAACTGTTACAGCAGTCAGAGAGAGATAAATATTTAGAAGTCAAGTGTCAAGAGACCAACTAAAGCAAATACTGATCTCCATTATGGTGACAACAAACTTTATTATTAACTAAATATCTGTTAATTCTCAACAACAACTTTTGTACACGTATGAAAGAAATAATCATAAACTGGTTTGTAAACTGGTTTCACACTCAGTGTTGCTGGAAGTCAGTTGTAGTTCTTGTGTTTCTCTTTTTTCAGTTCTTGTTTCTCTGTCCTTCAGTGATTCTGCTTATCAGGTGTTCATCAGTGTCTCAATTCACTCACTTCTTTTCATTCACTCAGTCAAGTGGACTATATTAGTGAACTAATGTAGGGAATAGTTAATGAGGGTATAGGATGTGATTTGGAACACAGCCTCTAGGTGTCTGTTAACTCACAGTATATTCCTGTAGGCTACTTTCTCGAAAATGCAAATATAACCCAGAATGCATTGTTTTCTATGGTATATTACTGTTTTAATGGAAAATGGTATGATACTGTCACTTTTTTTTACAGCAAGGGCTAACAGTGTACACTGTTAGACCTTACCAGGTTTTTTTACAGTAAAATACTGGCAACACTGTTGCCAGTTATTTACTGTAAAAATGCACTAAAACTCAAGTTAGCTACTTTCACTTGCAGAAACCAACTGCATTAAACTGTCATTTAAAAGCATTAACTAAAATTTATAATGCATTAATAATGTGAGCAAAGTATTATTGTGAACTTATTTAATTAGAAACCACAAAATATAACTTTTGTAAATAAAGAGATTTCCACTGGACCAGCAACTACACAGTCACTGTCTTTTGAATAAAGCAACATGCAGCATATCATCAATGTTTGTAGATCTTCTCCTGGACTGAAGCACAGGCTCTACTCTTCAGCACAATGGTGACCCAAAAAACAAGATTTTACAGTAAACTACTGGCAACAGTGTTGCCAGTATAAACCTGTTTAATAACTTACAGTTTATTACTGTTAAAATACATTTTGTGGGTGTGTCTTTTTATCTTTCACTGTTAACCCTTTCAACCCCACAGGAAAATCCACACTACAAAGAGTAAAAGTAACATTGACAGTGTTGCAGTGCGATAATTAAGGGAATATGTGTGATTGTTGAGCATTAGTGATGAACACCTGCTGTTAACAAGTAGAATCACTGAAGGAAAGATGAACAGCAAGAACAGAAAATAGAGAAACACAAGACCTACAACTGACTTCCAGCCATTAAACATTATTACACTTATTATTAACCAGTATGGCTTTATGTCTGTCATACATCTACAGAAGTTGTTATTGAGATGTTTAATTGAAAATGTTTGGTTTGAAGTTACCATTATAGAGATCAGCGTTTGCTTTAGTTGGTATGCTGATGCTATCATGTTTTTCTAATACTGCTTGAACTGTGTTTTTTTCGTAAATCACACTTGTGCAAACACACAGTTTATTAATGATTGGATTTGTCAAAATATGAAAGTCATCATATTGCCTGTTCATCCACTAAAGAATTCGTTCTCACTCATTCAAAGTTTAATTCTCAAGCAAAAGTGTTACATTACCACCACTGTGAAACCACAGCAATAAATTACAATGGCTCATTTTTTAACACATCATACATAACAAAAAACAGAGCTACACTCTCTTGTAGAAACACAGAGATATCACAATTTAGCACATTAATCTCAACAATTATGGCAATATTTTTTTTATTCATGCAGCAGTGCATGCTGGGAGTTTTATACTATCCTGGAACCCAGCATGCACTGCTGCATGAAACTTTTGATTGTTACCGTTGTTGAGATTCATATTATAATTGTTGATGTCTGTGTGTCTGACTCACCAGGATTTTTTTAATACAATATATGATTACAACATTCTTCAGAAGACATGATTAACCAAAATATTGATTTCATGTTGTGGATTCACAGATTTATTTTATTCCCTTAAATTCATGTAAGTTTCATATCAAATACCCATATATTCAAAGAATATATACAGATCTGAAAATCAGATCACAAATGCTAAAACCACAAGATCAACTTTCTCTTGGCTTTTTCTTGCTACAACAGACATGCTTAGATATACTCATAGTTACAGCAGTCAGAGAAAGATGAATATAAGAAGTCCAGGGACAAGAGACCAACTAAAGCAAATACTGATCTCCATTATGGTGACAACAAACTTTATTATTTTTACTTTATTATCTGTTAATTCTCAACAAGAACTTTTGTACAAGTATGACAGAAATAATTATAAACTGGTTTGTAAACTGGTTTCACACTCAGTGTTGCTGGAAGTCAGTTGTATTTTTTGTGTTTCTCTTTTTCTGTTCTTGTTTCTCTGTCCTTCAGTGATTCTGCTTATCAGGTGTTCATCAGTGTCTCAATTCATCAACTTCTTTTCATTCAAGTAGACTATATTAGTGAACTACTGTAGGGAATAGTGAATGAGGGTATAGGGTGTGATTAGGAACACAGTCTCTGAGTGTCGACTTTGAGAGCTGTTAACTCACAGTATATTCCTGTAGGCTAGTTTAGTTTTCTACGGTATATTACTGTTTTAATGGTAAATGGTATGATATTGTATTTTATACAGTATTTTACTGTAAAAAAACTGGTAAGGTCTAACAGTGTAGATAAAAATCTGACTTGGCAATTGTTATGCTTAAGAAGGCTTGGTCAGGCAAATTGGCCATTATTTCACATACTGTTCAGGGGCCGTATTCACAAAGAATTTTAAGGCTAAAAGTAGCTCCTAACTGGCGAATTTAGGAGCAACTCTTAAAAATAATGGGCGTGTCACTCCTAACTTTAGGACTCCTAATTTTTTTCACTAAGAGTAATTCACTAAGCATTTTAGCCCTAAAAGTAGCACCTAAGTCTGGGACAGCTTAAAAGAAGTCGAGAGGACTCCTAACTCACTAAGACCTATTCACAAAGGATTGTAGCGCACACCACCGCCTCTCGCAGTTGCTGCGAATGCTGCGAATGCATTGATCTGCAAACAAATTCTCTCCCATGTGTTTTGCTTGATATCCCAGTGCCGAATTTCCAATTTATTAATTTTTTTCAGCACCAACTGAGCCAGCAGCAGTAATGGTGTGTTCACACCGAACGCGAGTTCAATTATTTGCGCGAGTAGATTACATACAAAGTCAATGCAAAGACGCCAATAGACGCATCATTCGCGCCGGGTGTTGCGAATGACGCGAATTGGGCGACGCGTTTGCCGCGAATGTCTTCCGTGCAGGTTAAAAAATTTGAACTCGAGCGAATGTTCAAGCGTCTAACTAGACGCGATAGACGCGTATTTGACGCTCTATTCGCGTTCGGTGTGAACATAACTGATCCTGCGTTATGGGCTTTCTTTTCCGTTTTGGTGAGTTCATAATCCACGTCATTCAACTATTACATTACTTCAATAGGAGCAACATTTCCTTGCTTTAAGTAGTCTATTTAGGCTAATAGAATGTCAATTAATGTGTTAATGCAAAGTGTTAATGCAAGTGTCGTTTTTCATTATTAGGCAAGTGGCGGTTTTCATTAGGGTATTAGGCTACCTTGATTTAATTTAATTTAATTCATGACTTTTTTTTTCTCTCTCTCTGCCTTTTTAGAATTACACTTCACTGGGGCCTGCAAAAACATGATATGTATTTCGATGACATTACTATTATTATTTTGCGTAGGACACAGACATATTTAGATGTCGTAATTCCATGATTTGTTGCGTCTGTGTTATGATCCGCATGATCGCCCTGTCATCTAACAACCAATCACTGTGATCATTGCGAGGAAGCTCGTGCATGAGAATTGACGTCATCCATAGCAACGAAGACTCACTCTTAGTTTAGGAGTTGTCATTTTTCCTTACTAAGAGTAGGTCTGAAAGGCGTTGTGAATAACTTTTAAGAGAAAACTCCTAGCTAAAATATTTTAGTGTGATTTAGGAGTACTCCTAGTGGTAAGATAAAATTCTTTGTGAATACGGCCCCTGGAAAATATATTTACATTTTATTTATTTGCATCTGTAAATGTATTAATATTCATCTTTTTTTCAGCTGTTACTGACATTAACAGCACCAATAGAACAGACACAGCAGAGACGACCTCAGCTGGTAATGTAGTCTGATGTTTCCTCTGTTGGATTGTGTTTTGACTGAATGTTTTGGTGTGTGAGTGTGTTTGTGTTTCTAGATAAAGATAAGAGTGTGTGAAATGTGCATTTGCAGATTATTGCATATTTTTTTTAGAACATGAAATGAATGTATGCACACAAGTTACTGTATATTCAGTGACTTTTTTATGTATTTATTTTCACAGCGAGTAAATAGATTTAGACAACAGACATCTCTACATTCACACATTTATGGTCGCATTCATCATTTTATTTTTGATCATTGCTTTTCTTTAATTCTGACTGCTTCTAATCTATTAATAGTGTTAAGCACAGTGATTTATTGCTAATAGTTTTATGTGCTGATAACATTGGTAACATTCTGCTTCTAATGGAGCAACATTATAACGGCTTAAAGTGAGACACTGACTTCCACTCGATCTGGACAAAGTTCAAAATTAATAAAACATTATAAATGGCTAGGACTTTATGAGATTATTTTCTAAAGTTTTGTCTGTCCCTGCTGAATTTTCATTTCCAGTTGTATTTTATTATAGTCTTCATGCTGCTTTCTGTCATTGCAGGTATAAATATGGAGGAAGGATGCACCGTAAGTTGAGTTTCTGAAATTAAAGTTTTAGAGTTGGACTCACAGCTCCTGTCAATGACAATGTTTCTATCCATGTATTTTTTTTTTTTTTTTTTTTTTTTTTTTTATGTGCATATTTTGTGATATTGCATGTGATTATCTGATTGGATAACTCAAACACCACCTGAAATTTAGTTTGGATCATTCTGAAATGCCTATCATCAAAATGATTTAGTACACAGGTGAAGGCGATTTACTACTAATCAAGGAACAGGCTTTACTGACGAGATGCGCATGACAATATCGTGCGATATATCGCCCAGCCCTAATGCCACATGTCAGCCAAGAGTAAAGAAATAAACCAGAACTGGGCCTTATCTGAGCCATAAAATATGTGTATATTAAATAGGAAGTAAGTTCAGCCATAATAAGCCTGTTAACAAGCAGAATGACTGAAGGAAAGAAGAGAACAGAAAAGAGATGAGCAGAAACACGAGAACTACAACTGACTTCAGACACAGCCTTAGATGAAATCCACTGAAGAGAAAAGAAATTAAATCTGTGATCTCAGCAGAGGAGGATTAAACAACTCCACAAACAGCATTACCAGCTTCACTTATTACTAACCAGACTGACTTTATTTCTGTCAGACTTCTACACAAGTTTTTATTGAGAATTAACAGAGGTTTAACTGTGTTTAAACCTGTTTAAACCTTTTTAAAACTGTTTCATTTGAAGTCACCATAACAGAGATTAGTGTTTCCATTAGTTGGTCTCTTAACTCTTGTTAAGACATTAGTCATTTCTGGCTACTGTGGCAGTGTGAGAGTCAATAACATTTGCAGCAGCAAAAAAAAAGCTTAAATAAAACGAGATCAGGTATTGATGTTATCTGATTACCTGTTGATGGTTTTATAATCATCATGAAATAGACTGATTCACTGATGTCTATTGAATCTAACAATTGTGTTCCATAAATATATTCCATAAAAATATCACAACCCCTTTTACTGCAGCATGGGATCCAGCAATATTACAACAATCAGTTAGAAGATTTTAACAAAAATGAGCACAAAAAACGAATCTACAATGACACTCACAGATATCAAAAATCAGCATATGAATCTCAACAATGGTGACAATCAAAAATATTTAGGTAAACATCAATTCAGAACTGCACTGGAAAGCTCACAACAAAAACAACAGCAAAAAATAAAAGCCAATATTTCAAATTAAACAAATGAATAGGACAATTTAGCTGCTTAATTGATTCATGTTGCAATGCATGCTGGGAGTTTTGTACTATGCTGGTGCCCAGCATGCATTGTAGCAAGGTACTTTTGATTGTCACCATTGTTGAGATTCATACGCAGATTGTTGATGTCTGTGTGTGTCATGGTAGATTATAATGTTGTTAAAATTTTCTAACTGAATGTTTTAATACTGCCAGATCTCATGCAGCAAAAACACAGGGTTTAAGATATGATTAAATTAAAGGAACAACACAAATGTTAGATTCAAAAGACATCAGTGAATCAGTCTATTTAATGATGATTTTAAAATCATCAACAGGAAACCTTCATCACCTGCTCTCCTTTTACTTTAGCTTTCTTTGCTGCTGCAAATGTGTTTGACACACACACACTGGCACAGCAGCCAAAATAGACAAAAGACATAATAAGACTTAAGAGACCAACTAATGGAAACGCTGGTCACACTCAACGCTGGTTATGGTAATGAAAGAGTTAAACCCATGTTAATTCTCAATAAAACTTGTGTAAAAGTCTGACAGAAATAAAGTCAGTCTGGTTAGTAATAAGTGAAGCTGGTAATGCTGTTTGTGGACAGCATTGTTTAATCCTCATCTGCTGAGATCTTCACAGATTTAATGTCTTCTTTTCTCTTCAGTTGATTTCATCTAAGGCTGTGTCTGAAGTCAGTTGTAGTTCTTGTGTTTCTGCTCGGCTCTTTTTCTGTTCTCTTCTTTCCTTCAGTCATTCGGCTTATTATGGCTGAACTTACTTCATATTTAATATACACAGATTTTGTGGCTCAGATGAGGTCCAGTTCTGGTTTATTTCTTTACTCTTGTCTGACATGTGGCATTGCTATGGCCTGCTTGTGGCCCAGATCTGGCAAACAGGAGTGGGCCACCCAAGTGCCGTCAGTCCACGTTGCATGTGGGCCAGATCCGCATTCCTCAAGTGCCAGATTTGGGCCGGATCTGGGCCGACACAATGTTGCTATGTGGGTACCTACAGGAACTCCTCACCCACCAGACCTCCTCACGCACACTTCGGTCTGCAAACACAAACACCCTTTACATCCCCAGAACCAAGCTCTGCAGTATGGGTGGTAGGGCTGGCTCTTTTTCGCACAAAAAAAATGACTTCGCAAAAAATAAAGCTGTCATATTATCTTTTGTTTAGATGCCTGATGTTTATGATTATGTGTGACAGTTATGCGATATAATAATATTAATAAATTTCATTTGTATTGCACTTTACATTTCAGCAATCTCAAAGTACTAAAGACAATAGTAATATAATTAAAAACTCAAAATCAATAAATAGTTAAAGGGGGGAATAAACCCCTATAAAATACATTCAGTGGAAAGCTTTTTTAAAAAAAGATGTTTTAGGTTGAATATGTTTCTATTCTCTGGTTCCATTTTTATTATTGATGTTTTGAGCAAGTTTTTTCAACAGGTATATGTGGCGATTTTGTTCTCTTAGGCCTTGTCCTCACGGACACGGGTATTTTTTTATAACCGTGACTTTTTTTACGCAGTTCGGCCGTTCGTCCACACAGAAATGCAGTATCAGGTCACTGAATCCGAACAGTTTTTGAAATTTTCAGAAACGCCGGTTACAGTGTTATCGTGTAGACAGTAAAACCGGGGGTTTTGCCTTGCGATGTCAGAGTGTGCACCGTTATCTGCTGTGTTTGACGTCAGAGTGTGCGCCTTTATCCGCTGTGTTTGACGTCAGAGCGTCGCTATCCGCTGTGTTTGACGTCAGAGTGTGCGCCGTTATCCGCTGTGTTTGACGTCAGATTGTGCGCCATTATCCGCTGTGTTTGACGGCAAATTGTGTGACGTTATCCGCTGTGTTTGACGTCAGAGTCTGCGCCATTATCCACTGTGTTTGACGACAGATTGTGCGCCGTTATCCGCTGTGTTTGACGTCAGGTCAGAGTGTGCGCCATTATCCGCTGTGTTTGACGTCAGATTGTGCGCCGTTATCTGCTGTGTTTGACGTCAGAGTGTGTGCCATTATCCGCTGTGTTTGACGTCAGATTGTGTGCTGTTATCCACTGTGTTTGACGTCAGAGTGTGCGCCGTTATCTGCTGTGTTTGACGTCAGATTGTGCGCCGTTATCTGCTGTGTTTGACGTCAGAGTGTGCGCCGTTATCCGCTGTGTTTGACGTCAGAGTGTGCGCCGTTATCCTCTGTGTTTGACGTCAGAGTGTGCGCCGTTATTCGCTGTGTTTGACGCCAGAGTGTACGCCGTTATCCGCTGTGTTTGACGTTAGAGTGTACACAGCAAAACCCCCAGTGTTAAATTAACACTCTGAGTGTGGACTCATATAAACACTGAAGCAGTGTTAGAGTAACACTGAAGCAGTGTTAAAGTTAATGAGATAATTAAGTGAATAATTGAGCAATGATTGAGCATCATTGAAGACACCTGATGATAACAAGCAGAATCACTGAAGGAGAAAACCGTAATTGTAAGCCACCATTATGGTGATTAGTGTTTGCCTTAGTTGGGCTCTTGACCCTTAAATCATTAACTTTAGATTTTGTTTGGCTGCTGTACGTGGGTTATAACAGCCATTTGAACATATAGAAAAGGTGATCTGATGGTGTTGGTTGTGTTTTAACATAATCATTATTTCACGACCATTTGAACTGAATCACTGAACTCAAATATAGCCCATTTTCTGAGTTAGATTTTTACTTTATTAATTATAGCGGCACTGTCCATGTATGGCATCATATTTTTAGCCTTTTCAATGAAACCAAATGATCAAAAAAAAAAACTTAAAAAGTTATTTATGTTGGCACACACAGACATCAAGAATTAGCGTATGAATCTCAGCAATGGTGACAAACAGATCACTTCTGAACATCATTATTTATTCATGCAGCAATGCATGATGGGAGCCATGAATAAGTTTTCATTGGTGGCACCCAGAATGCACTGCAACATGCTTGTCAACATTGTTGAGATTCACAGGCTGATTCTTGATGTCTTTGTGTCCAAAAATGTAATCAAATAAATAAAATGTTTTTTTTTTTGTATTTTTTTTTTGTATTTGAGACACGTATAAAAATTAATTTTGGTTACTTTGTAAATGATTAAAAAAACTATGCTGTGCAAGAATAGTGCTGCTATAATTGATAAATTAAACCTAATTTGCGCTCTATATGAGTTCAGTAATTCAGGTCAAATTATTGTGAAATAATGGATTTTGCTGTGTACGCCGTTATCCGCTGTGTTTGACGTCAGAGTGTGCGCCGCTAACCGCTGTTTGTCGGATCTTGACGCCAAGATTGTGCGCCGTTATCTGCTTGTTTGGCGTCAGATTGTGCGCCGTTATCCGCTGTGTTTGATGTCAGATTGTGCGCCGTTATCCGCTGTGTTTGACGTCAGATTGTGCGCCATTATCCACTGTGTTTGACGTCAAATTGTGTGCCTTTATCCGCTGTGTTTGACGTCAGATTCTGCGCCGTTATCCGCTGTGTTTGACGTCAGATTGTGCGCCGTTATCCACTGTGTTTGAAGTCAGATTGTGCGCCGTTATCCGCTGTGTTTGACGTCAGATTGTGCGCCGTTATCTGCTGTGTTTGACGTCAGATTCTGCGCCGTTATCCGCTGTGTTTGACATCAGATTGTGTGCGTTATGCGCTGTGTTTGCACTTGATAGCGTGTTTTTGCGTTTTCATGTAGACGGAGATTTTTTTAAACCGAGCATGTGTGGACGGGATTTGTTTTTAAAACGCTGGAGGAAAAACTCCGGTTATAAAAATACCCGTGTCCATGTGGACAAGACCTTAAACACATAGAATGGAAATGGTGATTATTTTATGCAATAATAATTTTTTGTTCCAATTGCAACTTTGGATTAATTAATTCAAAGAGAAGTACAATTGAATGTGCATTGTAGATATCTTATATGTGAAATATGTGCTTTTCTATTTTTGTTGCCAGATTTGTGTTGTGTGTCTGTAATAACATCACTGAACCTTCACAGTAGAGGTCTTCTCGGGTCCTAAAAACTGTACCCGACCCGAATCAACCCGTATCACTACTTACCCGAACCCGACGTGCATAAATAATTTTTAATAAAGAAAAACCCGACCGAGACAGACCCGATAAATTAGACCGAGTCCGACCCGAAACTGACGCCATTTCTTTTAGAAACCGACTGGACGCGAACGTAAATGGCATTTACATTGTGCACAGCCTGCAGCCTTGCGTTTCTCAAAAATGCACTTAACATAGTGTAAGCGCGCAGAAGTGCTAAAATGTCAATCACACAACACTGTAACCAAATACGTCCTATAAAATTTAGCATAATGTTATTTACCGGACCATACGATGATTAGAACCACCACAGGGTAAAATTACCGATGGCTGTTTTTCAAATGTAGCCTATAACAGATTTTCAATCAAATTCTCCCAGTCATTGACTTTTACTAAACATGTGTTATTTAGCCAACAATCCCGTTGTTAAAAAGTTGATGACCCTGGATGTTTCTGTTCTACATATTTGTTTTCCCTCACCTTTTTCGCAATGTCTGTTATCGCCTACGTGCTTTTCTGACAGTGTCGCGTATTTTTTAAATTGATTGACAGGCCTGGCTTAACGACAATTCAAATACTTGCATTTAGTCAAACATCCATCCACATGATGGCGCACTAGTTCTTCTTGGCAAAGGGAGGGGTTTGATTTGTGTGGAGCGAGCAACTGAGTAAATAAATGCGGAGGCCGGAGGCAAGCAACCGTGCTTATGCTTATAGCCCATTGCACGTAGAAGCGCGGATTCGCTCTCTCAGTTGTTTTAAATGCTGCAATTTTGTTAAATGCCCAACATAGTTTAAAAGAATTCGGGTCTTCTGGGGTCCATTTGGAGAAGGCATATTTATTCTAAATTATCCGAGACCCGAGGCCACTGATACCGAACCTGATACCGAATTTTTGGACCCAAACCCGCTCGGGTCTTGGGTCGGACCTCGGGTTTTCTGATCCAAGTGGACCCGTGAAGACCTCTACTTCACAGTGAGCTTCAGTGCAGTAACAATACATTTTTGGCTCTCTGTTAATATTGAAAAACATGATCAAAATCAACAAATAGCCTACTGTTTTCACAATTGTGATTTCAGAGTCAGAACTGTTTCCAAAATCTTCTTGAGAAGATCGAGAACATCACATCTCAAGTGCTCTCTGTGACTGTAAGAAAAATCTTCATTAGAAAAATAATAAAATATTTGTCAGTTACTGTAGATAAAAGATGATTGTCAAAACAGTGCTGTCTTTTTTGCTCTCTTGACATTGACTGTGCCTTTATTTACCTGATCATTAAAGACTGTGACCAACATTTTGACGGTGGCCTTCAACGCTTCAGGGAAGATTTTAGAGTCATCTTCATCATCAGTCAGCTCAGCTGAACTCGCCTCCTATGGAAACCGTATCTTAAAAACCAGTGAGAAACTCATCTCTACATTGGTGAAGCCGACAAACACGAGTGACAGTGTCAATTTTACTCTTGCTGCTGTAGGTGAGTGGAGAAACTGTTATTATTAATGATTAAACTGATATTATATATGATGTAGGGGAGTTTATATAGTCTAGAGAGCAGCAGTGGATCACAGGTGGATCACGATGATTAATGCAGCTACAGTAACTATATAATTGTGAAGAGTTACAAATGTTTTAAAAATAGCAAAAAGTCTGTGGCTTTTGTTGTTGATGTCTAAGGTCAGAATTTCTGTGCAAAATCATTCATCATTTGGTAGAAGCTCATCAAATTAGACAGATGCCAGATGGACAGGTTGTGTCCTAAAAATACTCATTCTGAAAAACCCTCTTCCTGAACAACCATAAATATTCTTTGATTTTAAAGGACATTTGGATTTAAAAGCAAAACCAGTTGGGAACTGAAGCACTTGAGTATACAATATACTGTATTTTTATTTATTTATTTTTTTTATTCAAAATTAGGACATACAGCAGGAAAACATCTTCTGTACATCAATAAAGTATTTGGACAAATCACAAATAAGTCAGGGAGGTCAAAGGGTTGTCAAAAACAAAGTATAAAGTAAACAAAGGGAAAAGAAGAAAGAAAAGAAAATATTTTTCTTAAATAAATATCTTCTTGTAACGCTTACAGAGGTCATATGATTTAACAGCTTTTTTGTTTGTACACTCAAATATTGAGATAACATACACTGTTAGACCTTCCCAGTGGGCATTTGATGTCAAGTTGACATCAAACATTGGTCAAAATTAGAAAATAGAGAAACACAAGACCTACAACTGACTTCCAGCCATTACACATTATTACACTTATTATTAACCCGTATGGCTTTATTTCTGTCATACATCTACAGAAGTTGTTATTGAGATGTTTAATTGAAAATGTTTGGTTTGAAGTTACCATTATAGAGATCAGTGTTTGCTTTAGTTGGTATGCTGATGCTATAACTTGCGTTTTTCTTTTGCTGTTTGAGTTGTGTTTTAGCAAGTCACACTTGTGCATAAGCGCAGTTTATTAATGATTGGAATTGTCAAAATATGAAAATCATCATATTGCCTGTTCATTCACTAAAGAATTCATTCACACTCATTCAGAGTTTAATTCTCAACCAAAAGTGTTACATTACCACCACCGTGAAACCACAGGAATTAATTACAATGATTAATTTTTTAACACATCATCATGCTTAAACCAAAAATACAGAGCTACACAGTCTTGTAGAAACACAGAGATATCCAAATTTAGCACATTAATCTCAACAATGGTGGCAATATAATTTTTTTTTATGCATGCTGGGAGTTTTATACTATCCTGGAACCCAGCATGCACTGCTGCATGAAACTTTTGATTGTTGCCATTGTTGAGATTCATATTATAATTGTAGATGTCTGAGTGTGTCTGAGTCAAGCAGGATGTTTTTTTTTAATGTATTATATGATTAGAATTTTTCTTTAGAAGACCTGTTTGACAAAAATATTGATTTTGTGTTGTAGATTCACAGATTTATGTTATACCAATAAATTAATGTAAGTTCCATATTAAATAGTCATCAGTGTCGTTTTTGGCATCCCTTTTAGTCTTAGTCTTAGTCTTTTGGACGAAAATGCTTTTTAATTTTAGTCACTTATAAACGTAATAGTTTTAGTCAAGTTTTAGTCGACGAAAACGCAAAAAGGTTTTAGTCAAGTTTTAGTCAATTTTAGTAAAAAAAAAGTATTTAAAGAATAGAGAAAAAAATAGAGAAAATAAAAGTGCAGCTGTGTCAAAATTTGTATCAAGTTCAAAAATAGTAAAGAAATAAAAGTGCCACTTTGCAATCTGTTAAAAAAAAAGAAAATAATAGAAATCCATTTTTCAAGACAGGTCTATCCCTCCCTGCATTACTGGCTGCAATGCAGAATTTCTCAAAAGTCATGCTCAATGTTCAGCTGAGATCTGTACTTTGTTTTCAGTGAAGCAACAGCTGAAAAGCCCATCTCACAGAGATATGATGTGGCAAAGGGAAGAACAATGCACACAGCTTTCTTTACTTAAAAGTGTTTTTTTTTTTTAAATAGATAAAATAGACATAACATAGGCCTACTGTGTTTGATATGGGGATTAAAATGGTGGGTAGTGTATGGCCAGTGTTTAAGATATAAACTAATGATTAATTATTGTAATATTCCTTTGTTCCGATCAGAGCGTGTGAGCGGAGAGAGAGAGCGCATTTCTGAATATTCCTCCGCTCGCTCATTCAGCTCAGGGTCGCGCGCTCAACACAGAATGGCCTGCTGGTTCGAGAATATGTGGAATAAGAGCTGCCTCCGACTAAAGTTTTTATTCTAGTCGACTAGTAGTTGTTAATTTAAACCACAAATCGCCCCTTTATATTAATTCAATTACTTGAATAGGCTATACAGGATAATGAGCGTTATAGACGCACTCAAGCGCACGACCGCACACATAGAACCGGCAAATGTAATGATAATGAATGTGTAAAAAAAATAGCAAGGAGACATTTAATTGTTTATTAATAAACTTTTAATAAACCGAACTGTTTTCGGTGTCGCTGCAAAGATGAAGTTGACGATGCGGACTCGCCATGAACGAATAAAGATATAAAGGCAAAACGGAAAATTTCCTCCCGTTTGGAGGAGACCTGTCACGCCAGTGGGGCGCGCCCCACACTTTGAGAACCGCTGGATTATACTGAAACTGAAAGTATGTCCATAAATCATCTCATCGTTTCCGTTTATTGGCTTCGCCGCCATCCTTCGGAAGATGTGTGGTGAGTGACTAGCCGCAGCTGCAGGCGTGTTGTTGTTGTGTTGAATCTGGTGCACGCGCGGCATGGGTGGTGGGCGTACCCAAAGCGGCAGCATTGCTGATACATTTTTAGCTCAAAACAGACAGAATTCACGCAAAATAGGCAGAAATTACATGCATTGCAAACGTCAGACTTAGCCTATAGTCATTTTCGTTCCGTCTCGTCTTGTCAACTAAAACTCGAAAACGTCTCGTCATGTTTTAGTCACCTTAGAGACATTTTTAGCAAGTCATCGTCACGTTATCGTCATAAAAAAAAGGTTTGTCAACGAAATAATTTCGTTATCATCATCGTTGACGAAAACAACATTGATAGTCATGCATACAAATAATATACACAGGAAAGATTTGAAGATCAGATGTATCCAGGAAAAGTGTAACATCATCAGTAAAGCCAAAAACACCAGATCAACTTCCTCTTGAATTACTCTTGCCACAGCAAATGTATTTTATAAACGCAATGTAACAGCAGTCAAAGAGAGATGAATGTAAAAAGTCCGGGGACAAGAGACCAGCTAAAGCAAATACTGATCTGCATTATGGTGACAACAAACTTTATTATTTTTACTGTATTATCTGTAAATTCTCAACAAGAACTTTTTTACATGTATGAAATAAATAATGTTAAACTGGTTTGTAAACTGGTTCTCTTACGAGAGTATCTCTCGTACTGCGTAATATCTTACGCTATGGGGTAAACTCTTTTCCTCGAGATATTGAAGCCAAAAATTATCCTTAATTTTTAAAAATGTAAAACGCTTTGCAGCAGCAAGCAGACAAGGGCGAGACAGCTTGCGCGCCCATTGGCTGCCTTGCTGGAAAAGCTGCAGTGGCACTGCGTGACGTAATGACGAATGGGCGCGCTTCGCGCCCATTTCGTCATGTCCCGCCAGTAAAGGCGTGGTCTCGCCCTATAAATACCCCCTCGATAGCTGTATTTGCTCTGATTTTTCTACTCTTCACGCGAAGCTCACGCATCGCTGGATCCGGAGTGAGAAGCCGCGCCGTTGACTTGTAGCCTTCTCAGCGGGACGTGCCATCATCTGAAGTCGCTGGCCCAGCCGCCTTCAGCCGCCGTACCTGCTGCACTTTCCGGCGTACTATATCCTTTACTCTGCTAAGTGTGTGTGTTTGCTTACGTGACGCAACTCTCATTTTCCACTGTTCTAAAAGAGCTGCGTCTTTTTAAAGATGCCTTTCTGTGGCTCGTGCCGCTCCCAACTCAGTGATGAGGACCGTCACGTCATCTGTGTGTCCTGCCTGGGTCATGAGCACGCGGCTATCGCGCTCGCGGATGGTGGATGCCCGCACTGTGAACTTCTGCCCATGGTGACTCTGAGGACTCGCCTGGCGTCGTTCTCTGAGCCCGCGTCCCAGCCTTCTGTGCCGCGCCGCAAGAAGCGTCGCGCCCAGCGCGCCCCCGAGCCTTCTCCAGCCCGCCAAAGCTCGCCGGTTCGCCCGCCTGCTTCGCCGGCTTCACTTGAGTCGCTCCCGGACGGACAGCGCCCGCCGTCTGCCGCCGCTTCCGCTCCCGAGTTGGACGAACCTGCTGAGGTATGCTCTCTTGTGGCTTCTGACAGCGAGGATTGGGCGAGCTCTGTGGACCTCCCCCCGCTGACGTGTCTAGCCAACCCTCTGGAAAGAGACCCGGCATTGAGGCTGAGCTGATGCGTCTGCTCACCCAGGCCGTGGAGTGCATCGGCCTCGAGTGGGAGGCGCCTACGTTGCCGCCGCGCAACAGACTCGACGGGCGCTTTTTCAAAAAAACGAAGCCCCGTCTAGGTCTAGGGCTGCCCCCTTCCTTCCTGAGCTCCACGACGAAGTCGCCAAGTCATGGACCGCCCCTTTCTCCGCCAGGCTGCGCACTTCCACCTCTGCGGCTTTTTCCTCTGTCGTCGGCGCGGGAGATAAAGGATATCTCTCCATTCCTCCTGTGGAGGCGGCGGTCGCGTCGCATCTCTGCCCGCCCTCTGCGGGACGGCGCGCGCAGACGACGCTTCCTTCCAAAGCCTGCCGGGTGACGTCATCGCTGCACGGGCGCGCTTACACAGCCGCTGGACAGGCGGTCTCAGCGCTGCATACTATGGCGGTCTTGCAGATTTACCAGGCTGACCTTCTCCTTAAATTGGACGAGGAAGGGCCGGGTGCTGTCAGTGTGGCGGATTTACGAGGCGCTACGGACCTTGCTCTACGCGCCGCTAAAGCCGCTGCTCAGGCCATGGGGCGGAATATGGCCTCTCTCACCGTTGCTGAGAGACATCTGTGGTTGACGCTGTCTGAGATGACGGAAGCTGAGCGCTCTGTATTCCTCGACGCTCCCATCTCCCCTGCGGGCCTCTTCGGATCTTCCGTCAAAGATTTCGCGGACAGATATTCTGAGGTGCAGAAGACTTCGCAGGCCATGAAGCACTTCCTCCCGAAGCGCTCAAGCTCCGCTGCAGGTCGCTCTAAGCAGCCGTCTGCTCGCAGCTCTCAGCCTCGGCCTGCATCGCCCGCAGCCGCCGCTACACAGCGCCGCCAGGCCCGGGATCAGAGACCGCGCTCTCGCTCTGCTGGACGCCGCCCCGCTCAGCGCGGGCCCCGGCCGAAGATTGAGCTCAAGCCCGAGGCCTCGAAGCTTTACTAGCCACTCTAGGAAAGCGACGGTGTTCGGATCCCGCTGCGGCCGGTTCCCCACCGAAACGATTCGCTCGTTCAGTTCCTTGCGATGTGACTGTGCCAGTGTATTTAGCAGCGAAGCAGCCGGTGTCTCAGCCCGCTTGCCAGCACACAAAAGCCGTTTTTATGGCTACCCAGATAAATCCAATAAAGAGTGTATTTTCTGGTGTACCGGCACGGCCGATGGTGTTATGAGTGTTGTAAGAATGCCCACGCCCCAGTGCCCATTCCCACACCAGACACAGCCCGCCACACATAAATCTGACTCAGGTCGATTGTGCAGACAATGTAGTGAATGCGCCCATACAATGCCCGCTCACACTACATGCCGCGTGTCCATTGGTTTCTGTAAAAACGAAACCAACACACAGTCTATCGGCTCCGACCGAAAGCGTGTACAGTGCAGTAGATGTGCCCGTAAGTTTGCGCCCACATCCCCCCGCAAGCACGCTGAATCCTACGGGATTCGCCCCGCTCACTCTCGCTGTGCGTCCCGCCATAGAGAACTTGAGCGCGGCCAGGCTGCCCGCTGTGATCAGCGCGCCCCCCGCCTCAAACGCTGTAAACACGGCGTTGTGTTCCCAGGGTACCGGGGCTCTCGAGCCGTTGCCTGGTCACGAGCCCGAGCCAGAGCCCGGTCTGCATTCTACCTCTAGCTATTCACGCAGAAGCGTGGTCAAAGCTACCCGGGGTATCAGACTGGGTGCTGAACACTATAGAGAGAGGCTACTCGCTACAATTCGCACGACGTCCCCGCCGTTATACGGCGCGCGTCGAGACTACAGTGAGAAACGAAGTATCTCATCTACTTCGAGCCGAGATAGCGAAACTGCTGAGCAAAGGGGCCATAGAGCCCCTTTCTCAGGCTCAGAGCGAAGGGGGCTTATACAGCAGATATTTTCTGGTACCGAAAAAAGATGGGGGCTTCAGACCCATTCTAGATCTGAGACAGCTGAACAAAGCGCTTGTGAAGCGCCAGTTCAGGATGCTTACGACCAGGAGAATCCTCGCGCAAGTGCGCCAAGGGGACTGGTTTATGTCAATAGATCTGAAAGACGCCTATTTCCAAATACAAATAGCGTCCCATCACAGGCGATTCTTGAGATTCGCGTTCGAGGGCCAGGCATATCAATACACAGTCCTGCCGTTCGGCCTGTCCTTGGCACCCCGTACATTTACGAAGTGCATGGACGCGGCTCTCGCACCCCTGAGACTTCGGGGCATGCGAGTTATGAACTACTTGGACGATTGGCTGATTCTAGCTCGATCACGGTCAGAGCTCATAGAACACAGGGCCACACTACTCGAGCACCTCGAGAAACTGGGCCTGACAGTCAACTGGGAAAAGAGCTCGCTGTGTCCCAGCCAGAGAATTTCTTTCCTGGGAACAGTGTTAGACTCGCTATCCATGACGGCACGCCTGTCACCGGAGCGCGTACTAAGTATTCAGCACGTCGCGGAATCCTTCCGCCACGGCTCTATAGTCCCGCTCAGATGGTTTCAGAAAATGCTGGGCCTGATGGCCTCGGCATCCTCTGTACTCCAGATGGGCCTGCTTCGCATGCGCCCACTGCAGATGTGGCTGAAAGCACGGGTCCCGCCCCGGGCATGGACCACGGGCCGGTGTCGCCTCAGGGTCGACCAATGGTGCGTTTCGGCTCTGGAACCCTGGAAAGTAACCAGCTGGTATCAGTCTGGTGTGAGTCTGGGGACCGCCTCAAGGGTGAAAGTGGTGTCTACGGACGCCTCCACCACGGGGTGGGGAGCGCTGCTCGAGGGCAGACCGCTGGCTGGCCTATGGTCAGAGCGAGAGAAGCTCCTTCACATAAACTGCTTGGAAATGATAGCAGTCGACAAAGCGCTACGGCGCTTCTGTCCCCAGATAAAAGGCCACCACGTCTTGGTCCGGTCGGACAACACGTCAGTGGTGGCGTACATAAATCGCCAGGGCGGCGTCGGGTCCAGAAGCCTTTGGAGGCTGACGGAACCCCTCTTGGTCTGGGCCCAGCGCAACCTCCTTTCACTGAAAGCGGCGCACGTGCCTGGTCACCTGAATGTGGGTCCAGACAAGCTGTCCAGAGACAACGTCCCGACAGGAGAATGGTCGCTGCATCCGCAGACGGTCCAGCTGCTGTGGGAAACGTTTGGCAGAGCGCAGGTGGACCTGTTCGCGTCCCGCGAGAACGCTCACTGCCCAGTATTCTTCTCGAAAAGCAGGGACGCACTGGCCCATGCTTGGCCCAGCGGTCCCCTGTATGCTTTTCCCCCCGTCTCGCTCCTGCCTCAGGTGTTGGAGCGGATCAGGGAAAATGGATGCCCAGTGCTGCTTGTAGCTCCGCTCTGGACGAACCAGGCTTGGTTTCCTGTCCTGATGCGGCTGACCAGCACTGCCCCGTGGCCTGTACCATTGAGGAGAGATCTCCTCTCTCAGGCGGAGGGCTCGATTTGGCATCCTTGCCCGGATCTGTGGTCCCTGCACGCATGGGCCATCAACGGGTACCCGCTAGCCTCCCGGAAGGAGTGCTAAACACGATCGCGCAGGCTAGAGCTCCGTCTACCAGACGGCTCTATGCCTCGAAATGGTCGGTGTTCTCTACTTGGTGTCGAGCCCGTGGCTTTTCACCTGTGGACTGCGGGGTTACGGAAGTGCTTGCCTTCCTTCAGGAGCTGATGGATAAGGGCAGGACCCCATCCACGCTCAAAGTTTATGTGGCGGCCATAGCAACGTTTGCTAAACCAGTGTCTGGCCAGTCACTGGGGAAAAAACGACTTAGTCGTGCGTTTCCTACGAGGAGCTCGGAGGTTAAACCCTCCCAGGCCCCCTTCAGTCCCGGCTTGGGACCTTTCCACGGTCTTGGAGGCATTGAAAGGCGCCCCGTTTGAGCCGATCCAGCTGTCGGACATGAAGCACCTGTCCCTTAAGACGGTGTTTCTATTGCCTCTCGCTTCAGTGAAGCGTGTAGGGGACTTACAGGCGCTTTCTGTAAGCGCGTCATGTCTGGAGTTTGGGCCTAACGACTCAAAGGTCGTACTCAAACCGAAGCACGGCTACGTGCCGAAATCCCTCAATACACCGTTTAGGGCCCAGGTAATTTCCCTGTCTGCCCTTCCGGTTCTCAATGAGGAGAAGGACGCGAGTCTCCTTTGCCCTGTCAGGGCGTTAAGGGCTTATGTGTCCCGCTCGGCTGGGTTCAGACAGACCGAGCAGCTTTTCGTGTTGTTTGGCGGCCGTTCTAAGGGTCTTGCCGCTTCAAAACAGAGCCTATCCAGGTGGATAGTGGATGCCATAGCGCTGGCTTACACTTCCAAGGGCCTGCAGTGCCCATTGGGTGTCAAAGCGCACTCCACGAGAGGCGTGGCCTCGTCGTGGGCATGGTATAGCGGGGTCTCCCTGCAAGATATCTGTACGGCTGCGGGCTGGGCTTCGCCATCTACATTTATCAAGTACTATAACCTGGAGGTGCCCGCCTTACAAGCTAAGCTTCTGGCGGTCTGAACTTCGGGCTTATCGGCCGCCATGCGGCTTATGTATGGAGTGTTAGCCTGTGCATCGCTCAGTCCGATGCGGCAGCCCCATGAGTGTGGTACCCTTACGGGTCTGTTACCCCTACGGGACTATTTATAAAGGAGTGATGCTTCTAGCCTCTCCTCCTCTACTCTGTGAGAGTTGTGGTGATTGTGCACTAGATGCGCCCCGGGCTTCGGCCCCGGGACTCTGGTGTTGGATCCCTGTCCGCACGGCGTGTTACATGGTGTTCCCCATAGCGTAAGATATTACGCAGTACGAGAGATACTCTCGTAAGAGAACGTACTCGGTTACTAACGTAACCTCGGTTCTCTCTGGAGAAGGAACGAGTACTGCGTATCTTGACGTGCTTGGAATACGCTCTGGTTCGCTTCGGCGTTGAAAAATCAGAGGAAATACAGCTATCGAGGGGGTATTTATAGGGCGAGACCACGCCTTTACTGGCGGGACATGACGAAATGGGCGCGAAGCGCCCCCATTCGTCATTACGTCACGCAGTGCCTCACTCGATAGGCTGCAGCTTTTCCAGCAAGGCAGCCAATGGGCGCGCGAGCTGTCTCGCCCTTGTCTGCTTGCTGCTGCAAAGCGTTTTACATTTTTAAAAATTAAGGATAATTTTTGGCTTCAATATCTCGAGGAAAAGAGTTTACCCCATAGCGTAAGATATTACGCAGTACTCGTTCCCTCTCTAGAGAGAACCGAGGTTACGTTAGTAACCGAGTACGTTTTACACTCAGTGTTGCTGGAAGTCAGTTGTAGATTTTGTGTTTCTCTTTTTCAGTTCTTGTTTCTCTGTCCTTCAGTGATTCTCCTTACCAGGTGTTCATCAGTGTCTCAATTCACTCACTTCTTTTCATTCAAGTGGCCTATATTAGTGAACTAATGCAGGGAATTGTGAATGAGGGTATAGGGTGTGATTGTGAAAACAGTCTCTGAGTGTTGACTTTGAAAGCTGTTAAGTCACAGTATATTCCTGCAGGATAGTTTAGTTTTCTACGTCATATTACTGTTTTAATGGAAAATGGTATGATAGTGTCAGAATTTGGCCTGTTGCCAGTATTTTACTGAAAAAAAATAAAAACTGGTAAGGTCTAACGGTGTAGTGCTTAATGTTAAAGCTTGTTTTTGTTTTGTTTTGTTTTTTAGGGATTTTGACTTGTGCAAATAAAATTTGTTTAAAAGAATAAGCAAATTAACCACATAATACTCAGAACACACATTGTTGTCATGTTGAGTGAATCCAAACAATAAATTTTTCCACCGCAATGCAAACTGAGGATAAATATGGATAACAACAAATTGAGACAAAGTTTCTTCGTATGTGGGCAAGACCAAAATAAATGCACCAGTGTTTCATTTAGCTCTTCACAGAAAGTACAGCTGATATCCAAGTCTTTTTTCAGTTTTTGCAGACTAGTGGTGTAAAACCTGTGAAGAATTTTGAATGAGATCTCTTTTACTTTGTTGCTTAAGAAAAACTTGTGTGGCAAAAGCCAAACTTATCCCAACAAATCTCTCCAACAAATGAGGACCAATCCCACTAAACAAGTTAATGTTCAAAAGACGTCTTTTCAACGTCTTTGTCACAAAGTCGGACGTTGAATAGACGTCCCCAGAGGAGCCTGAATGTAACGTTTTATGACGTCTTATTGTTGACGTGTTCTGCACGTCTGATATCGACGTTCATGGACCCTTCTTACAAGGATAAACTAGTTCAAATGTGGCCATTGTGGACATATTTTCAACATCATTTATGGTCTCAATAATGTGCTGAATTTAATCACAGACATAACCTACAGATTTTAATATTTCTGTCAGACGTCTACAGAAGATCTTAGTGAGAATAAGCAGAGGTTTAGATGCTGATATTTGTGTCATTTGGAGTGTCACCAGTGTAGTGATCAGTGTTTGCTTTAGTTGGGCTCTTGGTCCCTGTTCTTCTTACTTTAGCTTTTCATTGGCTGTCGTATCTCTGTGTTTGTAAAACACAATTGCTATGGCAGAAAAAGCCATGATAAAGCAAGTTCAGCTGATATCAGCAAAATCTTCAAAAAGCAAGCAGCTAATGTTGTCAGATACTTTGGCATTTATAGCTGCTCACCCTGTCGAACTGCAATATTGCACCAATAGCATTTAATAGTTCATTTATTTAGAGGTGTATAAATAGGATGTGTACACGAAGTTTTGAGCAAGTGTAGCATATAGTCACACACAGAGATCAAGATTTTGCATATGATTCACAATAATGGTGACAATAAAAAAAGCATCACGATGCAATGCATGATGGGTAGCTTTCATAGGACAAAACTCATCCTTGATTCCCAAGTTTTTTTGTTTTGATTGTCACCATTGTTGTGATTCATATGTAAAATCTTGATGTCTGTGTGTGACTATATGCTACACTTGCTCAAAACTTCGTGTACACATCCTATTTATACACCTCTAAATAAGTGAACTATTAAATGCTATTGGTGCCAATAATCCAGTTCCATAGGGTTGGCAGTTATAAATGCCAAATACAAAATTTTAATCACAAAATTAGATGCTCGTTTTATCAAATTAATGTCATCATCAACAAGAAGCTGATGACACTTGATTTTTCTTTTTCTTGGCTTTTTCTGCCATAACAATTGTGTTTTACAAACACAGAGATATAGCAGCCAAAGAAAAGCTAATGTAAGAAGAACTGGGACCAAGAGCCCAACTAAAGCAAACACTGATCACTACACTGGTGACACTCCAAATGACACAAATATCAGCATCTAAACCTCTGCTAATTTTCACTAAGATCTTCTGTAGACGTCTGACAGAAATAGTTAAATCTGTATGTTATGTCTGTGATTAAGATCAGCACAAGTGTCTGAGCCAGAAAGACTTTCCTTCAGATCTGGTTTCTCTCATGATCCAGAGATGTGTGATTTACAGAAGTGTCTTTTATGTTCATGATTTTTGGACAAACACAAACTGAGTTGCTTTTCAATTACATTGAAATAAACATGGGTTTTAATTTAATGCATCCTGAGAGTGTTTATTTGGTCCAGAAACAGTATAAATTGTCTAAATGAGACCATAAATGATGTTGAAAATATGTCCACAATGGCCACATCTGAACTAGTTTAACCTTGTAAGAAGGGTCCATGAACGTCTATATCAGACGTGCAGAACACGTCAACAATAAGACGTCATAAAACGTTACATTCTGGCTCCTCAGGGGACGTCTATTCAACGTCCGACTTTGTGACAAAGACGTTGAAAAGACGTCTTTTGGACAATAAATTGTTTAGTGGGATATGATACAGCAGCGGATGTACTCCTAATATCCTGTTGAAAAAGTTTACGAACTGCCTTATTCTTACTTGTAGGTTTCAGTGAAAAACAGATATGTCCAATAGTTGTTTCCTTCACATCCACCTGTGTAGGGGGTCAACGCGTCCATTAGCACCTTTAAAAATGTGATGACAGCTGAAGGTATCGCATCAAAGACGATAGAGAAGTCCTTTGCTGAAATAGGGATACCATAGTGATGAATAAAATCAATGTTATAGAGTTGACCACGTTGGTTGAATAATTGATTTACAAGCAAAATATTATTGTCATACCACTGTTGAAAGAAAATGGATTTGTTTTTGTACAAATATATCTGTTGTTCCAAATATAAAACCTACTGTATGAGGAGTGAAGTTGCGCTAAATTAGGGACCAGGATTTGCTTATGAAACAATGAAAGTTTAAGAGGATTTTTTGCAATATTTTAAGTGCATACCAACAAGAACTGGAGCCCACCAACTGAAGAGAAGACATAATGGGGACATAAAAAAATAATTTTTAAGCTTAATTGAGCCATTTGCATTACTATACAAAGTTTTGATTGCACCAAAAAATAAATTCCCAAAGCCTTCTTGAGTGAATGATAAAGAAAATTATGTTCGACGGTATCAAAAGCCTTGAAAAAGTCTATATGAAGCTGTCATATGAAGTTAAATATGAATAGTCAACTAAATCTAAGACCAATCTAATGTTGTTGGAGATATGCATCTTAGGCATAAAGCCTGATTCTGTTTCATCAATTATAGAATCTAATACTTTTTTTATTCTTCTAGCAAATATCAAGGCCAAAATTGTATAATCATTGTTCAAGAGGCTAATTGGACGCCAATAATCAATATATAGCAACGTGGCTTAGGGAGTAAAGTAATCAAACCTTGAGTCATACTCCATGGTAAGGATACTCCAATACTTTTGGCTATTATACTTTCATTAAACACCTGCAGTAAGAAGGGCGCCATCTGCTGGGAAAACAATTTATAAAACTCAGACGACAGACCATCTGTCCAGGTGACATGTTGTCTTTTAACATATATAAACACTGACTGACTTCTGCCAGGGATAAGGGGAGGTCACAAAAATCCCTTATTTCCAATTTCCTAATTTTAGCAAGTTTACTACCTAGCCTAAGGTATTTTGCTAATTCATATTTAAATAACTCCCAATTAAACACTAAAATTGTTTTCCACCACAGCTTTGTTAAAAAAATGTTTAATCAACTGTGGGATTTTCTGTTTAACCTCATCCACTTTAAGAAGATAACTATTTAGGTCCAGTAAGTGGCTTTATAATCATTATCTGAAAATAATTTAATAGAGATGAATACTGCTTTATGATCGCTTAATGGACAGATACCCTGCTCTTAAAAACTTTTTGATACTAACCAGAAGTCGATGCGAGGAAGTCTAGTTTTATCTTTGTTACTCCAGGTGAACGAAACTACATCTGGGAATTTAACTCTCCATATATCAGTTAAATCATACCTGTCCATAAAAAGCTTAAAATATGCATTTCTATTATTATCACATGTAGGTGGCCATCTGTCAATCTCAGAAATGAGAGTAATGTTAATGTCTCCTCCAAGTAAAATGTGCGAGTTTGGAAATTTTGTTAGCCAAAACTTGAGTCTATTTTCTATGTTAGCAAATAATTGGATGTTTTCTAAATTAGAATTGTACCCGCAAATGTTGAAGATGATTAAAACAATCTTGTTGAAACCAACAACTTGGCACATAAAATGCCCTTTTGGATCTGTATCTGTGTGTAAAATGTCACCACTGTATTTGTGCTTCAACGTTAAGACACCATCTTATCTAAGAAAACCATAAATCGTTCCCCCACTGAGATCTCCAAAAATTCTCGTCATTTGAGTTTGAGTGAGATTCCTGACAAAATGAGAAATCTGTGTTCAGCTGTTTTACAAATAAAAATAAAGCTTTATGTTTAGTTATATTTCTTAACATCCTGGCGTTTAAAAAACCTATAGACAATGAAATTTTCAAGAAAAAAAAAAGACTTATGAAGTACAACGGAACAATCAACAAACAATGTTATGATGTTTCAGGGAATAAGCTACATCCCACATAAACGTTCTTCACTAATCAAAACTAAGGATCAGGCTTCAGAACAAGGTAGTATAAAGGGCCAAGAGCCTGAAAAATCACTTGGGTTATGTGTCAAAAAATAAAATAATAGTTTATCCAAAAATATGAGGATCTGGAAGGTCGCCTCATGTTCATTATTGCGGAGATTTCGAGCCATAGGTGTTCAGTTCTTCAAGTGATTTCCTCTCCATCATCAAAGGCCCGTGCACCAACAAAGTAAGCAGATTTTCCTTCACTACGTACTTTACTCACCAATGGCCACATCTTCACCCTGGCCTACTTGACAGGTTAAGGGAGATCTTCAACAAAGCAAAGCTTGTTATCTCGCATGACGGGGTGATTTTTTGCCACTTTCCATAGAGCATCTCTGTAGGATCTCTGGGAGAATCTGATGATGACTGCTCTCGGCCGAGAGCTGGCTGGTGTTAGTTTACCAATGCGATGGGCGACATTGATCGCTGGTGTCAATTTGTCATCTGGCAGAATACTCCGGCAAAGCTCTGTAACCTTTTCCTTCACGTTTTCTGCCGTGTTTTCGACTATTCCATAGACCTTCAAGTTCCACTATCTAGAGTAAGTCTCCAGTTCACACACGCGAGTTAGGAGTGCCGCCACTTTTTTTTCTTCCTCTTCAAGGCGGACATCAACATTCTTGACTCGCAGTTGTGTTTCTTTTATTTCACTGCATACAAAGTCCACAGTTTTCTTTAGCCCTTCAATTTTCAATGCGTATCCATCAATTTTCTTGGAGTTTTCACACACCAGAATTTTTATGGAGTCAGCCTGCTCCTTAACAAACATGGAAAGGATAGTAATGACGATGTTGTCTTGGGATGTGGGCTCACATTTTGCATTATAGAGAGCCTTTTTGCCGCTGGGGAATAACAGGTAGCGGGGGAATGTTTGCCTCCAATGTGGAGATCGCTATTGTCGACACAGTGCTAGCATACTCGTGACACAAGGCTATCAGGGCGCTACGTAGCTGTGCATAAGGGGTGATGTTCTTCTTGCTCTTGTGCATTATTTTCCTCTCAGGTGGTGACATTAGGTTGTTCTCAAAGAAATAGGATATAATCTGACATCAGAGGAATGCAGTTTTTCTTGAATTGCCACCAAATTAGAACTTTTGTGCAGGAGTTCAGCAGTAACAAACTTACTCGGCTGCCATCTTGGAACGCCCACAGTGTACAGTAAGATCTAACCTTTGACCTCCAGATGACCTCACAGTTAATAGTGCTTTAATTTAATCTGCTAACTGAATAAATATAAATGAACCTGAAGGGCTCTACATCAGACTACATCAGAGAGGAAAACCCAACAATAGTGAATAGTCATTTTATTAGTTTGTCGTTTGTGCAAATTCAATGGAATTAGACTTTCATAAAAAAAGATGAATATTGTAAATACATTAATATAGCACGTAAGTCTTTGTTTGTTTTTAATCAGCGGTGAAAGTCTTCATGGTTGGACCCAATGTCACCTTAGATAAAATCCCTCGACTTGACACGACAAATTCTTCTGTGGACATTGATCTCATTGGGATTGCCAAGAACAACAATGAAACAAGTATGTGTGATGTGTTTTAATAAAACATTTTCAAAACATATATAACTAAACCACATTCAAAGTTTTTTTTGTTGTGTTGAATATAAGTTTCTTCGTTTTCTGTCACAAAGGATCAGCTGCTGTGGCTTTCATGAGTTATAACACAATGGAGAATCTACTGAAGCCAGTCTTCTTCAACACACCAAATGACACGATTAAAACCATGATGTCCACTGTGATCTCAGCTACTCTTCCCAAAACCACCAACACTAAACTCACCAAACCAGTCAACTTCACCCTCAAACACATCAGAGTGAGACACTGAAATGTTTTTTTGTCCAACTTGAGAACTGATGAACATCTAAAAACATCTAATATTCAGTGTTGTAATATTTTCTGCATATTCTTTCTTCTTTTTGCAGAAGTTTGACCCCAACGGTTCTCTGTCCTGTGTGTACTGGAATATCAGCGAGTGGATTGTAGATGGTTGTTCTGTTTTAAAGACCAACAGCAACTACACTGTGTGTTCCTGTGTTCATCTGTCCACATTCGCTCTCATCATGCAAACCAGCCGCCATCAGAGAAAAATCCCCAGGTAAATCAACACTGCTCAGAGTACATATGGTCCCACTCTAAAGAGTGTTAAATTTAATCATATAATTAAGTGATTAATTAAGTCATGATTGGCGATTAGTGATGAACACCTGCTGTTAACAAGCAGAATAACTTAAGGAAAGAGAAACAAAAGAACTACAACTGACTTTTAGTCACAGCCTTAGATGGAATCAACTGAAACAAACAGCATTACCAGCTTCACTTATTACTAACCAGACTGACTTTATTTCTGTCATACGTCCACATAAGATCTTTTTGAGAATTAACAGAGATTTAGATGTTGATGTTTTATTGAAAATGCCTGGTTCCATTATGATGACAAGTGTTTATTTTAGCTGGGCACTTTGACTCTTAGTTTTTTATATGAGCTTATGGTTTTTGAAAATTCATTTGTTGCAAAGGAAGAGAGAAAAACAGATAATCAGGTGATATATTTACCAGCATCAAAGTAGAATTATTCAGTAATCTTATTCCTGACCAAAAGTGGATATTTGTCATTAATAGATTACATTTGCTAGAGATAATGTATTGCAACAGATCAAACATTGTCCATTTTGATTTATAAAAACATTCCAGGCATTTTCTGTAGAGACAACCAGACATCAAGAATCAACATATGAATCTCAATAATGATGACATGCTTCATGCCGCAATTCATACATATCAGCATGAAGCATGTTTCTTGAAGCATTTTTTTTCCCATAATGCATTTAAAAAATTAAAATTCAGAATTTTTAATCTGTGACAAAAAAAAGTTTGTTGATGAATATAACCTATTAATAACAAACAATCACTTTTGGTCAGCGATACGATTAGAGAATTATTCATACATAACTACTTCATGATGCAAAAAACAAAATCACCTCATCAACTTTGTTTTTGGCTTCCTTTGCAACAAATTATGTGGTTTTGTAAATATTGTTAACAAATACCACAAACTCACATCAACGAACGTGTCATTGATTGATGATATAAAACTCCATACAACTTTTCTTGCATGCGTCCGTTTTTAACACATCTTGACTGTCGAACAGTCTGACATTGATGACAACTGAGATCTTACAGTGTGACTTACAGCGATGATCATGTTTGTACAGTCTGACAAGGAACAATCGTAGAGTACTATTATAAATCGCACAGTGTGCACCCGACTTAAAGGTGCCCTAGAATGTGAAATTGAATTTATGTTGGCATAGTTAAATAACAAGAGTTCAGTACATGGACATGACATACAGTGAGTCTCAAACACCATTGTTTTCTCCATATTTAAATCTCGTTTTTGAAAAACACCCCTGAAAAACAGGCAAATTTCCACATAACACCGACTGTGACGCAACAGTCGGGATCATTAATATGTATGCCTCCAAAAATTTGCATATATTTTTAAAGCCGAATCATCGGAAGTTCTGCAGGTGAAGAAACAAGCGAGGGTCATAGGGAAAATGGCAGATAAATGTTATGTTCCAGCCAGGCTGTGCAGAGGAGGTGAGGACTTTTCATACCCTTCCCACAGAAAAGAAATGTCAACAGGCGTGGTTGATGTTTATCTACACTGTTA